>VYZW01024116.1:164133-187546 GCA_013401315.1 Balaeniceps rex
GGTGGCGAGTGAAGGTAAATGCAATGTGTTAGATCTCCCATCTCCGTACACACTTCAGCATTACTGTTTTTATTAAACTGACACCGCATTTGATCCTGATCAGCATGTCAGCTACTCTCTGTAAACAGGACAAGTTTAATTGTTTTCATTGCCTGTTTGGATGCATTTCAAGAAATGTCAGCACTTTGTGGGCATTGTTACAGCTTTATTGTTTCATTCAGATCATAAAGAGGCAGTTATAAAGGCCACAAATTCAGTTATGCAGATAAGATGCAATAGTAACAGTAACTATAAAAGCTGTACATTTCCTATCTGTGATGAGTCTCCTATCTAGGAATGAAACTTCCTTGATGATTAGCTCTCATTTTGGAATACAGATCTCCATCACACAGCACTTCACTTGAGAACTGGTGTGTATGAACGTCTGTGAGCATCTCAGTGTGGCAACATCCTTGGGACGCAACAGGATTTAATATCACAGCAGAGACACAGTAAAGACAATGGCAACAGGATTTCTGCCATAATATTAAGGAATGAGGGAAGGAAGCTGGTTTATTTATGATCAGTTCACTGCCAGACATCTCTCATAAATCCTTACAGGGTGATCAAAATACCAAGACTGCAGTAAGACCAAACACCAACTGGTATTTCATTTGTCAGCAACAGAAGAAAGATGTGAAACGACTGGTGAAGTTTCTGTCCCACCCTCAGTAACTTCAAAACTACAGGAGAGCTTTTACCTTTCTTTCATTTTTCCTAATTCTTATAAAATATGCAAATACAACTATGGGTATACAAAATGTTTTCACTTGGGTAAATAGAGTAAAACCTAATCAATACTAAAAACCTTCACTGTGGCTGTCCTACCACCTAATTGATATAACTGCTGCTAGACTAAGACTTCACCTCTTTAATCACGGTGCAACTATCAAACTGCAGTGTGTATTATCACGACACAGATGTGCCTGCAAAAACACTCAATGAACACTGTTAGAACTTCTGCGTCGTTGTGCCAGATTTTCCCTATCAGTTAAAGTCGGGGAAAACTTTGTTATGGAGAGGATAACATGTTCAAGGAATGACGTACCACATGAGAAAATAAGCAGGGATTTCTTGCCAAAGAATCTTACTCAAACAGAAGTATTAATTTCAATAGACACCTACATAAAATATTAACTTCCTACTGGATTAGTAGTGAATATGCTAAGAAATTGGCTACTCATAATACTGTTAATGTTGTTACGTTATTCCATCCAACTGCCGCACTCATACGGACACAGATGCTTCCAGCTCCACTGCAGGAGGCAAAATGCGTATCTTGGTGGTGGAACACAACATTCCAAAATTCTCAGAGCCAAAACTCTTTACACATTTTTTAAATTAAACTATTTCACAAGTTTAAAGCACATAAAAATAGAACATGATAATATCAGAAGAAGTTGAAACGGTGTGTGTAATTTTAATTAAAACAGTTGAATTTATTAACCATGTCCACAATTTAAAAAAACCCAAAATCTACGACTAACTCAGAAGTGTCAAATTGGTACAAATTTGTCTCAGTGAACTGGGTGTAGACAACTAACGGAGGCAAGCACACTTAATTCCTTCTAGATGTACATTGTTTCATTTTTCCTGGTACATCTGGTTTCCATACAAAAGGCAAGTTTCCCACAAGTTTTTAAAAAGTTTACTTTATTGGTTACAGTTATATAAAATGTGTCATGATAGTTCCATCTAGTTGGTCATTAAGCGCTTGCAACACCACAGAGACTCTTTAATACATCTGCGACTTACATGATGTATTGCATGCTGGAGGAGAAATATCCCTCTGCAGTTGCTTACCTGCATTTACAGTATCTTCAGCAAGGCTACAATGTTCAAAAGCAATGACAACCCCACTTTTATGTCAAATTGTAATTTTTAATGTTTTCATTAGAATAGTCTTTATATCACTCTCCAATAGAAGAAACAATATAACTAACAGCAAACTTTAATACAGGAATATGCTCCAAGATTAACAACCCAAAATGAAAACAAAATGAAATTAATGTAAAATGTAAATCACATATAGTACAATTGAAGTGTCCAAAACAATTTAAATAATTTTAAATATTTTATTTTTTTTAAACTTGCTACAAATGCTTTATACAATATTTCAACATAAAGTCCCCATAACAGAAATGTAACAAAATGGGAATGATAGTGAAAGTGAAAGTTAAAGTGGCACAAATTCAAACAAGTATTAAACTACAAATTTTAAGAGGTAGATTACTTTTTAAGTCAAGAACAAAAAATAATAGGGGTGGCTGTATAAAGAATCTAGTCACTTTCCATCAATTCTGTCATTAATCTTGAAAGCTATATGAACACATGACAAACTGTATTTCCATAAAAAGCTGTTATGAACAACAGACCAATCGTTGCCTTAAGTTATTAGAGGTGTACGACCTTTTAGAGTAATTATATATTTAACTTTCAAAATATACAGGTATGTAGTCCTGATCTAGACTTCTTATCGATAAAAAGATACACTGCATTCATTATATATATGGTATTTAGAAACTGATATCGGTATTTCATTGCTATATAAAGTTTCATTTGCGTGTATAAATAGGAATTTGGAAAATCCATAAAACATCCAAATCGGGCTTTTTCCCATTGTATGCTGGACATCTAAAAGACTCAGAAAGCGAGGAGAAGGTAGGAAGAAAAGGAAATTCTGTCATGCTAGGTTGGCCTCTACTGATGATTCATTTAGACAAAAGGCTTTAAGAGACCTAATACATGACAAAAATACTTCGAGTGCAGCAACATTTGTTGTCCCTGAATCTACACTGAATTACTGACAAAACTACGGAACCTGCTTTGCCAAGTATACAACTGAACCGCCTGTGTGCCATTCATGAAGGTACGGGCAAAACCAGGATCTAAGCAAACACGAGAGCAAAAGATTTGGTTTAGTTAGTCCCACTATTTCTTTTGATGGTTTCATGTGGGGTTTGTTTTTAATAGTTCCCTTCTCTTTTATCTGAATCATCCTGTAGCCCAGCGTGTGTGTCAAGCCCGAACTAAGAAAATCTATGCCTGACACTGAGCATTAGCAAGAAGCCTGCAGGCAATTTTATGATTGTGAGTCAGCTTCAGCTGGTTTCGCAAGCTTGGTGGATTTCACATCCATTGTCGTAGTGCTTATCCTAAGTTGAGCATGCAACAGCTCTAGCATGTCATTAAGGGATTTTTTTGTTTGGTTTGTTTTTACAGGAGATTCCTAGAAAATAAAAAACAAAAACTGAAGATAAATGACAAAACAAACTATTTGTGAACGGAGTATGTTTACACAGAAAAACTGAAAGGTGAAAAACAAATTTGGAGACAATTATTACATGAAGCAAGTCTTGAAAAAATATTAAGATTTCTTGGGGAGGAGGGAAGGACCAAAATAAAAAACAGCAGTGCCTACAGAGTAGAATCAAAGTTAGTCTGTGCTGACATTACTGTATGAAGGCAAAAAAATTCTTCATACTATACACTTGATATAAAAAAAAAGTTGACTAGACAATCTATATTTATGAACATTATTTCAGAAACAAAAAGCAAGAATTCTTCTAGCGTAACTATTCATTAAACCAGTAAAGACCGCAAGCTGCCAAAGTAAACTAACAGTATTTGAGACAGTCAAGGAAATCTTACCCCTAGGTAAATTGTTATTTACCCCAAATACTATTAAACAATTTCCATATGCACAGATTTCCAAGTACTTGGTTGCTTTGCTTAAGGTCAAATGATTAATTTAGATGCAAAGATGTGTCATTCTGGCTTCAAATTCTACTGATCTGTTCTGGCATCATGTAAAAATACAGTTTCACACATAACACTAAGAGAACAGCTGATGAGAATTAAGTAACATGAAGATGTTTATGTCCCAAGAGGACAGACCTGGTATACAGTTCTTGTTCCTTAAAGGCATTTTTTACATCATTAGTCTCCAAATTCCAGTAACCTTTTTCTCCTTCAACACATCCTAATTTGGGTATTGACTATTTTAAGTCAAATTCCCCTCTAGCACTTTGAAAAAATTCTGTTATATTGAACTTTACAAAGTATTTCCTCAAAATTTTCACCTAGGTGGTCTTCACCGTAAGACACGCAAGCTGCAACCGTTTGGATTTTGATACTTCTTGACAAATTCTGCTAGGGGACACTTGTTCTGAAGGAGGCTGCCAGTTCCTCCCCCTCCTCCACTATCGATCACTTTGATTAAAAAAATACTACCTTCAGCCATAAATCTGGTGTTAATCACAGCCATGCACTGCAATTACCAAAACCAAAAGAATTCTTAACTACCAGTGAGCTTTGTGAAAGTTACTCGGCAAATCAGATACCCATTTCCAAGAATAACGGGGCAGGAGCATGCTAATAAGAGTTATAAACACTTTGCCAAATAGCCTATTGATTTGAGAGACTACATGAAGACGTAAGTCGGGACTCAGGCACGTAGATTAAGATTTTATTTCTTTATTGAAGTATTACCCTTTCTTGTGATTAAAATGCTTCTTCTCAAAACAAAATAGAACTTAATTATAAAATCTGTTTACACTGAAACGTAAGAGCATGATACTTCTAACAAATTTACATGTTCATGTAACTTTTCTTACACATCTATTTCCCTTATATTAAGTATTTAATGATCTGACTCAATTAGTATGCATATACATTTTTGAAGTATTTGGTCATGAGGGGTTTTTTTTATTTGATATGCAGAGAATGCTTTTTATTAAAAACCAACAATGTAAGTTATTTTAGTGAGTAAAAAATGCAGTCACGATTTTTAGCTTAGCAAACCGCCATAAACTAAACCTAGAATGATTTTGGGCCACCATACACGTTAGATATCAAATACAACGTCGTCGTCTCCGATAACATTGAGTTTAATGACGTTAAGTTTATTTGCACTCAGGCACTGACATTTTTTTCCAGAGCTTTCAATTCAGTTTATAATTGAAGACATTCTCTATACAAACTACGTATTATTTCATGACAACATGACAAAATGCATCAAGTATGTACATCATACCTCGGCATGACTGAGCTACTTAACCATGTTTTAGGAAATGCACTTTTTTTTTTTTTATTTATTTAAATATGAGAAACTCAAAAAAGACCAAGAAAATTGGCAAAACTACAAGGAACGTGTTCCTGCGTTGTTTCAACTTCAAATTAAATGCTTACCTGAAATCTTTTAGTTCTTGCTTTGTACTGCTTTCATCTCTTTTGTTTTCGGCTGCCTCTGCATTTGCCGCCTGCTGTAGGCTCCGTGTTATAGGTCCTCCAATCCTCTCTCTAGATTTTACAGTGAATCTGTCTGCCTTTTTCTTACTTGCCACAGCAGACTTACTTGGCAAAACAGCTTTATTACTCCTTTGTATTCTGACGTGCAATTTTCGGGATGCTTTGCTTGAGATTCCAGAGGAATTGTTCTTAGCGACCACCTTAGTTTTTTTCCCATCAACATGGGACATTTTGGACACTCTTACAGGACTAGAGTTCCTCAATGACGAAGATGAATTTGGCTTTTTAGATCGAATGGGAGGTACATATTTAACATTTTGTTTTGATTTGAAGGACGCAGAGGAAAGCTGCGTTTGTGCAGGTCCTGAGGTTCGCGCTCTTGTCTTGCCCAAGTGAGGCTGCATGCTTTGCATTTTGATTTCTGCATCTGCTGTTCGCCTACGCTGGTTGTTGCCTTTTTCACTGCTTGCAGGTGAAGAGGAACTTGCACTTTTTTTTGAAAAATTCTTTTTAGAGGAGGGAGAGATGGGTTTTTTGGGACAGCTATATGACGCATGTTTATTCAAACTTCCAATATAAGTAAACTCTCTATTACAGTAGGGGCAGATGTGAGAGTCTGACTCGGATGGATTATTTTTCAATTCTGCCTTCTGCTGGGCAGATTTCTTTTTCTGCAAGATAGCTTTCTGGACAAGCTGGTTTTTCTTTTTCAATGCACTTATTTTTAGTTTATTTGAGGACATTTTGCTGATCTCAACATTGAAATTAAGTCTTTTAGGCTGACCCATTCGTCTGAAGGCATTCTTTCCAGGGCCAGCTATAACAACCATGCCGTTCTTAGGCTGCACTGTCTGCTTCAGCGGTACTGGATTTTTTTTAGGTGTGTATCTCTTTTTATCACTGGCAGATGCACAGGCCAATATGTGTTTGTGTAACTCAGGCATGTTATCAACACTTTTCCCACATTTTGTGCATCGAATGGCAGTAGTAAAAGTCTGTGGAATATTGTGGGTAGTGAAGTTTGTTGCAGTAACTCCAATACCCATAGGATTACGATGATGATACTGAAATGGAGGTGGTTTAAAGCTTGGATAGTGTTGATTGAGGCCCATACGAACATCTGGATCTTTAGATTTTGCTCCAGAAGCCATTATTTTTATAGTAGTATAAAGCTCTTCGGAGGAATCATTTAGATCTTCATCTTCCTCCTCTTTAGAAGGTTCCAAAGAATCTTCTGGCAGGCTCTGCATGTGCTCCATGTTCGCCTTACTGGGGTCAGTAAAATTCTGGGGTCTCAAAGTCCCACTTTCAAACTCATGATGTGTGCACTCTTTGTCTGGATGGAGATCCCGCTGATGCTGTTGCAAATTGCACAAAAAAGCAAATTCCTTTTTACAGACCGAGCAAACAAAGATATTTCCTACTCCATGAAGCAGAAAGCGATGTTCCGACAAGTCTGTTTTGTCCCTAAAAAGCTGTACACAGAATTCACATTTGAAGGGCCACTCTTCAGCATGAATGGATAAATGCTTCGTTAGGTCTTTAATAGAAAGAAAAGGTGATTCACAGACATTGCACACAAAGCTTTTATTGAATGTTTCCTGCACTACTCCCGATTCACTTGAAGTATGAGGATCTTCTCTTGCTTTCTGTTGTTCATTTTCAGCTTCTTCCTGTTTTATTATTGGGAGAGTATTTTCAAGATTATCAGCAGAGGAAACAACAGAAGAAACTACAGAAAGAGGAGGTGGAGATGGAGACGATGAAGATGAAGAGGAGGAGAAAGAGGAGGAAGAGGAGGAGGAAGACGAGGAAGAGAGTGTAGGAGGACCAGGTGAAGTGGCAGAAATAAGAGGTTCAACAGAAGGAACAGGAGATGGAGAAGGAGAAACCGTAGGTGAAAGAACCGGTAGCGGGGACTGGGTAGTAGTGTTAGAAAGTGGCGATGGACAAGAAGAAGTGTTAGTGGCACTGGCAGAGACATCTGGAATTGGTAACGGCATTGTTGGAAGAAGGGGAGGAGGTGATGTAGCAACTGTTAAGACAGGCGGGCACGGTGGTGGGGAAGGAGGATTGGTTGGTGTTAACAAAGGAGGCAGCTGGCACATGGAAGGTACAGCAGAGGTCTGTGGCACAGGGGAAACGGAGGAACTAAGGGGCTGAGCATCAACAGAAGACGACGCAGATAGACTGGGATCCGTGTCGGGTTCTGCCTGAGGCTCCAGGGATTTGCTGGGGCTTGCGCTCCTGTTTACACCGAGCATGCTCTCTGTGGCTGCATCTGTTCCATTATACTCATTCAGCAGAACCTTCTGTAACATGCAAGTGGTTGGTTTCTTCTTTTTAACACCACTACAGGTTGGCTGTATGGAATTCTCTTTATATTCCCTAATTTCAGCATCGCTGCAAGGCTTCTTATGCACACTTAAATCTAAAACAGATTCCCAGGGAACCTGATTCTTATTTTTGACATCAGACCTTTGTTTCACACCACTAGATAAATCCAGTGGCTGCTGGTTGCACACATTGCCAAAAGTCGGAGCTGCTGTCCAGTCTTTTGATATTTTATAGTCTTCAAAGCAAAGAGGGCTCAAAGTCTCTTTTTCCTCCCTTCCAGTCAAGCTCCAAGCAGGTGAGTTGCTGTGGCTTTCTAACTTTGGCATTTTTGAACTCCGAATACTATCATTCCACACAGTTTTTCCCTCACCTGATTTGACAAAGTCTCGAAGTACTGGACTGTGCTGTGGAGAACTGGGAGGAGAGCTGGTCCTTCTTTTAAATCTACTGGATACGGGAGGCAAAATAGGTGATGACGTAACAGAAGGTCCTAGTTTAGGGATTTCACTTGACGGAGTTATCTTCTTACTGTCCTGTGTCTGAAGAAGCTGCTTTAATTTTGATGACAAATAAACACCTTTTTCTTTATGAAAAGGTAAGCTTTCTGTTGAAATGCTAAGAGGAAGATTTAAAGAACTAGTAGCAGTTACAGGTTCTGGGTCTATTTCAGTTTTTATTTTTGGTACAAGAGGAGGGCTGGCAGTTCTCCTCTTTTTGGATTCATTGCTCCCACTGCTAGAGGGTTCCTTAGAAGGTTCGTTCACATGCGTTTGAGTGACCTTTAAATTTGGGGAAATTTCCACCGTGACTGGACTGATTATACAATTTAGTCCATATAAGTCTGCAGAGTTGGACTCCATCTGAATCACATCACAATTGCTAGTGCTGCTGTTGGACTGAATTTTACCATCGATGTAGTAATTTAAATTTTCAGAGATATTGCTGGAAATATCCATAATATAGACATCATCTACTTCACCCTCCTCTTCTATTTCTGTACTTGCTATATATACGCTCTGGACTGGTGGGGCCTGCTCTGTCTGAAGCGGTGGCTCTTCAGTAAAGAATCCTTTTCTTCTGACACCTTTGGGAATAAGATGACGCTCATGAACCCTACGCTGATGCCTCCGCATGTTGGTGTGAGTTCCAAAAACCTTTTTGCAGTATTTGCATGGATGCAACTCTTTGGGCTCCTTATTTTCCTCAGCAAAAGCAGAGTTTGACATTTCTTGGGAAACTTTCTCAGAATCCAAGACAACAGAGTCTTGCAAAAGACTGGAAACATTCAGGTCATCTTTAAGACCATCATCCACGATTACTTGGTTATCAGCAACATTATCCAAGTGTTGCGATGACGTTAGTGTTAAGAACGGTTTCCTTTTTGGCCCTGCCTCATGGCGTCGCTCATGTCTTCGCCTGTTAATTTGAGTACCAAAGGCTTTCCCACAATATCGACACTTGAAAGCATGGTTAACAGTAGATATATGGATGTGCATGTGGCGTTCAAGTCCTTGCTTTGTTGTAAACTTCCTCTCACAATGCTGACAGGGAAACATGAATGTTTCCTGAAGATCACCATTTGATTCACCTCTCGCTTTTGGAATTTTCACAACAAGTTTTTTCTTTGGAGAGCTTTCTGGAGATTCTTCTGACGTGCTCTTCTGCTCTTCCATAGAGTCTAACTTTTCTTCACATATCAAAGGCATTTCAGCATTTTCTTTAGGCATATTGGTATCTTCTATCTCGTCTTCATCTTCCTCCTCCTCATCATCCTCCTCTTCATCATCATCCAAATCATCTGATGCACAGTTTATTGCTTCTCCTTGTTTGTCTTCAGTTACCATTTGTGGTTCACTGGTAGGACTGGGGATCATCAGCTTTGGACGTACATCTTGATTTACCATTTCCTGAATCACAGCTGTTTGTTCCAGGGACAGTACAGCAGAAACAGAAGGCGTTTCATCTTCCTCTTTGTGACCTGATACAAAAAGTATGAAAAGAAAAGCATGAGACATTTTTACCAAACACTTCAAAGTACGCTACACCTTTCTTCTACCTTTTCCTCTAACACAGCATATCCAACATTTATGACCCAACACAATACCACTACTTCTCACTGTTGTGGTTCAGTACGGAGAGTAAAACTGTATTCAGAAATTTCCTTTCTGGAACTTCAGCAAAATGACAGCAACTGCCTATACTTAACAGAGAATCTTTGGATTAAACATTGTGGCCAAGAAACCCAAAACAGCCTGAAGAGTACCAGAACATTTCAAGGTAGACTTCAGAACGTTTCAAGAAACCTCCAAAAAACTTTCACTGACTTTTCTTACAGCAAAGAAGTGTCAGGAAAGTACTGCAATACATATAGATAAAGTATATAGGAAGCCTATCAAGCAGATTTTGGATTGTGACCATTTTCTCCCAATTCTTAACAACAAACCAATCTGGATTTGTACTGTAATGCATAGCAAGGTGTACCTTGTATCTGGCATAGTACTTTCCACTCTTTAGATCAGATTTTCTATTAGCCATTGCCTGAATGGCTACTTGCCTACACTTCTGAATCAGAGCCTGCATGCATCTCATTTATTGCTGTGGACGGACTCTTTATCCACACCTCTGCATGCTAGTCTTACTTATCTGCTGTCAGATATATCCATTGCTGAAGAAAATAACTTTGCTACCAATTCAGACAATGTTGCATAAGTGGTTACACGTATAGAGCAAGAAGTTCCTCTCCATTCCCTAGCTGGGGCGTAAGACACCTGGAACAATGGTATATGTGGTGTGCAAGCAGAAGGGACAAAAGAGTGAAGGAATGGAAGAGTTATGGGTCAAAAGAAGTTCAAGAAAAGAAGCTTGAAAGAAATCAACACCTACACAGGGCTTTAAACGTTATGGGTTACACAGCAGTGGCCAGTTTTACTTTCTTGTAAAACAGACAAAAAACTATGTATTTAAAATACCTTTCAGGCATTTTTACATACATATGTGAAAAAAGCCAAGCCAATTTATAAACCACCTTTGTGGATAATCTTTAGGCCAAACAGCATGCTTAGTGAGTCAGTGCATTAATACTGTATTTTTCACCCCTTGACACTGACTTCTGTTAAATAGCAATAAATAATGACTGTATAACTAAGCTCCAAAGACGTTATTTTAGAATAAGGACTTTTCTCTGCTTTTCTGTTCTAAGGAGTTTGGATTTATGTCTAAATTTTACAGTACATTAGTTTTTTCCTGTTTGACAGGGTTGCATGTTTAATGACATACTTTTGATATCCAAGCTCCTTACTAATAAAAAAGTTTGGGCGAACAATATAAATATGTTCACTTTGCTACACTAACATAACATGCTAACATACTAAACATAACAAAAAGTGCCCTTTGATTCAAAAAGATAGAAGGAAAAAACCGAGATACTTGAGAACTCACCCTCTTTAGAATCCCTCATATCTGCGGAAGTAGGATCCAAATCAGCCTTTTTCTGTTTTGTATCCGCTACCTTCTTTCCCTTGTTTTTACCTTCCTGAGTCTTTTTCTTTCCTGGGAAGAAAAAACCCAACATTTATTATTCCTGTTCAACAATTTTTATTTTCCATATTTGAGTGGCAGAATTAAAACACCCAGCTTTAGAATATAACAAACTTCTGTAGAAACCCTATTTTCCTGAGGAATACAAATGACAGATCAGTAAAAAGGACAGCACTCAGACAAAGCAGTAAGTCTGTAGAGCCCAGAAGAAATTGAAAGTAAAGGTAACAAAGAGTTTCTAAAAACCTAAGACTCTGAAATACTTTACTCATTTTCAAAGAACAGACTGTAGCAGAAATGTGTTGTCCAGAGTTAACCAGCTCACATCATACAGTTACCCAATACCTTCATACAGCTATTAAATTACTGTATCTCATACAAGTACATGGAAAATATGGAATTTCTTCATATACTATTAATCCTTAATGTTAATTGGAAGACCTTATGAAGTAGAAACCCATAGAGGCTTCTCTACTTGTACGAACATTCTGAATAATGACTTGAAGAGAGTTATAATAAAAGCAATGAAGTAATAACATTATGAGAAGACTAAAAGCAGCGTGATCTTGACCAACAAGGGAAAGACAGTAAAAACAAATTAGATGGAACTGGGTAACAGTAAAATATAAAGGTATTTCATTGTGTCCACTGACACAAACAAGTTTGCTAATGCTTTCTGTTAGCAAAATTAAGAAGCATGTATTAGTTGCATAGGATGATGAGCACAATGAAGATTTAGGGCAAAACGGCATTATGCGAAGACCTAATCAGTGACGCAAGATGTAAAGACACTGAAAACTTCATTTACCAATTCACTACAAAATTATACTGCTAATTTTTTTCCATTAATCTTAAAGATTCAGTCCTTATAGGACTTATATAGACATTATGATAAGGACTTGTAATAACAAATGAAACTTTAAGGTCTTCCAATTCAATTCATTGCAAAGACCATATTCTCCATGCAGAATGGTTACTTTACATACAACACCGTGGTTGAGACACCAGTCTCCTCCGAAACGTCACACTTCTACACACCACCTCTCACGAACAAGAATTCTCCAGAAGCAGCAATCCAAATTCCTCCTTTGCTCCCTCTAACACACAAAATGCTACTTTTTAACGCACTGACCCTTCCTTCTAATCAGAAGTGTGCATCATAGCCCTAAATCCATTTCTTATTTAGAATCACATTCTTCCAACTCACAGTCCTGTCAACGAGTTCCTCCTTTTTTTCCTCAAAAATATTTTTCACATTTGAGCCAAGAAACTGAAATGCCTTTTAAAAAAATGTTCCTCTATTCAAACTGAAAATTTCCAAGTATGCACCCCCTCCAATAGAATAGAATGTTCAAATAAAAACAAGCATTTCCTTTTAAAGCTGACCTGGTCTCTGATCTGTTCTATCTAAATAATTATCTCTATTTCCTCTCAAGGAGCTTAGATTTCACAGGCTCTCCCCAAATTCTAGTGTGTTTCAGTTTCATGTATGTAATTATCCTTTTTCAATTTTCTTATTCCGATTTAACAGTTTTTAGTCTGAGAAACCTACAATAGTCACTCAGAATGAATTTTTTTCACCTTTGGAAGATACACATGTACCCTTCCTAAAGCAAACTAGCAATTATCTTATAATAGCCTCAAATATTGTAACAATCCCTGCGTCTAAACCTGCCATAATGAAGCAACACCGGTTTATCTGATGATACAATATTCAATTGTATTTTATACCAAACACCTTCAAGTTGTCAGAAGATTTAGTGTGTATTTTAGTGTTCAGAGAGGCATAAGGAGTTTAAGCGCATCTTTACCTGACAGGCTACCGAATGTCCAATTTGAACACAATTTTTTATTATCAGCACCTCTTACGTTTGTAATTACAACCAGCAGTGCAAAGATCTGAGCATGAAGAATTTCATGTAAGTTTCCAGAAATATCTCCCAAGTGACCTGAAATCATTCTTGAAATGTACAGTTACAATCAACAAACAGTTCCATTTCCAGGTAAGAGGTCTAAATGTAAAATTTCAATACATTCCTAGGGAATCAAACATGCATCACAATACACCTTAGGAACAACATAACAAGACGTACTTAATTGCTAGAACCCCTCAAGAGCTATCAACTTTTTTGTAGCCTGCTTATCATTTGAAGACCAACATCAGTATCTTGACTTAAATGACAAAATTCTAGATTCATCTCTCGCCTCTACAGGTGAGACTGGAAACAAGAAGGAAAAGATTGGTCCACAGGCCCCTCTCATCTATGCCAAACTTGGCCACGGTTAGAGACAATATTTTACTAGATGGTGCAGCACATGATGGTATTGCAGATTAAGTCACTGGGCAATTCTACATCTAATTCTACAGCAGCACTGAATTTCACAGCATAATGACAGGTTACTGTAAAAGCCTTCAAACCAAGACCCAATTAATTCTTTCTTATAACAAGATTAGAAATATATTGTGCTCTTTAAAGTGTGAGGTAAAGTATGTAAAAGCAACAACAAAAAACATTCGTAAGTGCTAAACTGTGCATAGGTTTTCCAAAGTGTCATCCATTTATAGAATACAAAATTTATAGTACCTCCAATCCAATTATAATCTGGGAAATCACTAGAATAGCATGATTTGTACCCAAAATTGAGTTACTTAAGTCACATACTTCCTTATGCTATTGATGGAAAGAAGATCATTTGCAAGTTCTCTTGCCACACTCCTAAAAAAAAAAAAAGATGCAACCTGCTCACTGATACAGCAGTTTCAAGTTCTTGGCCTTCAAGCATAAACACATTTGAAGAGAAGATTCATCTAGCACCTACTTGCTCTTACTCAGAATAGCGAGCAAAATTGCTTGCGCACATACATAATTTTAGATGCGTCAGATCAATTTCTGACACATACCAACTAGAGATACCAACCCATTTCTGATGTTTTCCTTTTATCAGCTTTAGTTTGTTGATTTTCTAGGTCGCAGCTTTCTTTGTAAAGGTTAAAAGAATCCACTATACTCAAGCATGGCAACAACTGTCCCAGACACATCCATTTCACGGCCCTGAATGTTCAATAGCAGATGCCCAGGAAGATAATTTAAGAACAGAGTAATAGTAAAGCGATACTTCATTGGTATGCTCTCCCAGCTTTCACACACCTAGAGTTCAGGCACTTTTGAAGAGATTTAATAGCTTTTGATAGACTTTCCTCCGTGAGTTCTCAAAGTGCTTTTTAAATCTATGTAAATCTGAAAGATTTGCATCATTTTCTTCCTGCAGATTTTCAATGAAAAATGCAACCTACTATTCTGATATAAAGGATATCAATGAGTAGCCCAAGGTCTGTCCCTTAATTCTCTTACAGTTCCAGATGTCAAGAACAGAAGCCTGCAGGAGGGGGAAAATGCCTCAGAATACAGAACCTGGTGGAAGCCTGAGTATAAGTACACACGTGCACTTACCATCAGGTTCCTGAAGGGTCCTACATGGCTGCTACTGCCAGCTGGATCCTCCACTTGGTCTAAACAAGAAAGATACAGGAATGAAACACAGGGAAAGTGAAATGGAAACAATGACAAAAGAATAAATGAAGGGCAGAACTTAATATATGTGCATGTGCGTTAAAAGAATTGCGAAAGAAAGATGCAAAGGAAAATGAAGGAAAAAACAGATGGAAAGTAGCTACTTGTCTATAGTGACAAAGATCAAGAGAGGAATGCATCGATTTGTCTTGCAACTTAATTTTTAAATATGGTTCCTTTTTCTCCCCTTTCCTTCACTTATGTTGTAGACAGGTCAGCACGAGCATTATCTGCCTTTACACCTTTACAATACCTGTATAACATTTAGCACAAACGTTGCAAGAGGCACAGGAGATCTCATGCTACTGCCAACGTCCACGGCTGATACTTATGCTGTAGTCCCACTTATTTCAGAGGAGTTAAGATGACAACAGAATAAGAACTTAAAAAGAGAGAGATAATCTTTATTTGCCCACACTTCATTTTATTGATCAAACCAACACATCTCAAAACAACCTACAGTTATCTGTGCTCATATTTTTGCTGTTAATGAAAATACTAATGGAACTGTAAAACCACTGAGTTATTTCTGGTGGGATGGGATAAGCATACTCAGATGTCAGGAGGGAAGAAGTTAAACACAGTCTTCCCATACACTTGGGAGCCGAATTCTATAATTAAATTGTACAAGATGCTATTATCTTTAATAACCTTTAAGTGCAGCAAACGTTCACAGTTAAGATCATAAAGCAAGAAGGACACTCATATCTGATCTCCAACACTGTTTTGATTACTTACAAGAAATATGAAAGATAGACTTTTGCCTCCCCAAAAATCTTGGGTTAATAAGGGAAAAGAATTATTGGTATGAGTTTCCGGTACTCCTTTGAAATTTATAGTCAACAACTAACTGCAGCCCAGTAACATATCTACCCCATACCCCATCCGTGCTGTTGCTTAGAAGTACCACAGATCCCTGTCCAAAGCTCAAGTCTCCTGGAAAACAGTGGAGAAGCTACCTCAGGGACCCCCTGAAAAGTATTCTTAGAGCACAGGTGAGCATAGCCACCTTGAAAGGGGATGGCTAAAGGGAAAAGGACAAATCTGCATGTTATACTCTGACAAACAGTGATCACCACACGGTTTCATGACGCGAATTACAGTGTAATAACATAAACTCGCTAGTCAAATCCCTTTGGGACTGGTTCAGATTAGTGAAATTTGCATCCTTACAGAAAATTCAGCAGAGGACAACTGCATGACCATTTCCACATTATTCTGATTAACAAATTCTAAAATACTGACGCAACTTGATTTTTAATTTGAGAAACAGTTTGCTGTGCACCAGAATTCCTCTGTTCCAGCATCCAGAATACTGGCAGATGTTACGCTTTTCAAAGTAAATTCCTTAAACCTTCAGGCATCTGTAAAAATCTGACTAGTTGTTTGTTCTGGAAGACAGGCTAGAAAAAAATGAATGCCTTTTAGACACAAAAAAGCCACATCCAAAATAACAGCATAAATTGCTCCAAAAAATTAAATCCAAGTTGCATTAGCTGGAAGAGCATGAAAAAATGCAGAAACATGTTGCAGTGACTTCTTAGAATCTTGTCCAACTGTGAATGTCACAGCATATAAATGTTAAAGACCTTACATATTTAATAAATGGAATTGATTAAACAGTAAAGGAACTAAGCACCAAAAAAAAAGGTACTGAATTCAAAATGCCCATTATGAAGATGTGAATACCAAGGCTGTTCTTTTAACACATTTTTCTCTGTTAGCATTTAAGTGTTTTCATTTCGCCTTTTTTTTTTTAATTCTACCATTAGCCACCATTCATTACACAGTGAAATCATGTTTACAAAACCTTTCATTATTATCTACCAGCACCTGCTCAGACAGCAAAGCCAAATCACAAACCACTTGGCTAAGTCAACAGCAACATACCTGTGTGTTAAGAGCTGCTTACACTCACTGAGAACAGCTAAGAACTCTTAACATTTAGGGAAAGCTGCTAGGTATGACGTGCCTCATCTATATAAATATATGTATATGAGGATTATTCGTAGCATCAGGAGGATTACAGAAATTTGCTGAAAACATGACCTCGAACCCACAAGGTTCTGCAAATAATTTATTTAAAGATCTAAGCCAACAGCCACATTTCAAAGCATATGCTACAGGCTCATTGCATAGTTACTCGTTTTTAAAGAGGGGCTGCATGTTAAGCACTGCAGACTTACACCTCCATCATATTACTGCGTTAAATATTTGACTCACAGCATCCACCATCTTACAGCCTATGGTAATTAAACCATTTTTAAATTGCTGTCCAAAGATTTAAGTGATCTAGGATAGGTGACGTTATTCCACTACGTTCTTCAAAATGTCACACTGCAAGTTAGTGGACAAAGAGGAAGCGAGAGTAGAAATAGTAGGGATGAGTCACAAGGCTAGTAAATATTAGGCTAGGAACAGAAAAGATGACAACCTTGAAAGAAAACACCTCAACAATTCTGCTTTATTAAAACAAAGTTACTTAAATATTATGACATCAACTTCCAATATTTCTTACATAATATTACTGTTAATACAACAATACACCAAAGTTCCTTTTAACTCATTGTATTTAAATATTGCTTTGAAACTTCATTAGAGCAAGCTTAGCTGAAAAACTCTGAAGTGTACTTCTGAACACACACACATATACATTATTACCTGGGGAGGGAACGTCTTTTGAACTCAAAAGCTTCCAACTTAAAACGAAACAAAACATGAAGCCACTGCTTACCAAATGCTTTGGGGAAAAAATGCTCTTGCACTGGCAAGAAAAAATTACTGCAGAACCCAATAGGATGCCTCCCAAGACCCCAAGGCTCAGATATTCAAGTGCTGCCATAGAACAGCTTTGGTGGTAGATTTTTTTTTCACAGATTGAATTGGTATGAGTCAAGCCAGAAAAAGTTTTTATTTTTCTTTTATTGTTAGTGTAAGATATGCTATACTAGGAGCATTTTCCAGTTTGGCTATAGAGATGCATCGCACACATAAAACCCTTTCTAACACCCTCTGACAAAATTCTTCCCCCAAGTAGGAAGGTACCTATCTCCCTGATTCAAAAATACAGACTAAGTATGACAACATTAACCGACTTCTCTGTTTTCAAGACTAAAACTTTATAAAATGGAACATCAAAAGAAGATGTAAAAAGATGCAAAAGCAGCACATTTTTATTCATATTCCAGCAATTCTAAGGGTGAAATTCAAGTCAAGGCACAGCTTGATTTTTGAAACAAACATTTAATTAAAGGGGATGTCAATTAAATCTGAATGGCTACATACGCAGTATCAGGAGGCCTATTTCAACAATGCCATCAAGTATGTATGAAAACATGCAGAAAAGGACAACATTTAAATGCCTTTATTACCCTGTTTTCCTCAATCCATCATTATTATAAATAATTGGTGGGGCATTTTTCTTGCAATACCATTATAAAGTTAACGGATACAACTAGTTTATGTAGGCATAGTTTTAGGTACTGTTAAGCAAGTGAAACACTAAAATTGACATGAGCTGTTTCGCGGCATACAAAAATTATCACAGCATGATTTTACCTTCCGACTCCTGAGAACAATGAGCATAATTTAGAGCTAGAGAAGATCTTAGTTCTGTATTGTCAATCTGCCCAAACCTAATTTATCAAATAATTTTAAAGGTGGAGAGACGTAATACATATAGCTATATACTTCGGAAAAAATTGGAAAAATCTTGGCAATTACCTACAGCCAAAGTCCCACCCCTCTACTACAAAACTGGACATTTGGCCTATGTTGGCCGCGCCATTCTCTGCTGGATCGCTTCCTCCCACAGCTGGAGGCCCGTATTATCTGTCAGGCCTTGTGCTTAGCACAACCCCGCCAATGTTCTTACGACAAAGACTCGGCAGGGCACTGCACTTGAACTGCTTGCGATCCCCGTGTACTTGAAACGCCAGGGGCTGACCACCCTTGTCTCAGTTTAGCTCTCCACATCCTTTCATCGCAGGCTGGTAGGAGAGGCAGAAGTAGTGCATGCACATAGCCTGTCCTGCAACAGGTTCACATGTGTCAAGCGATACTGAAGGTCTCCAGGAGGGATCTTTCAAAAGCTGAAGTTATAGAAGCAAGGTCTCTGAAGAGAAACTGCATGCCCCACTTTCAGATAATATATTCTCCCTCACTGTAATTTGAAACTCAATGACCAGTACTACTACTGCTGTTTGAAGACCACAAACAGCAGCAGCAGAGATGAACAGCTGCTTGACATCAAGAATAAAAGCAAATGCAGTGAGCAAAAGTTCTTCTGTAATTTTTTTCCAGCAGAATTTGCATCTCCTCTTCCTTAAAAAGACACTTTCAAGACTTACACGGCAGAAGCAGGAGAAAGAGGAACAGAATAAGGATGAAAGACAAACTTCACAGTAATTCTATTAATATCAAACTGCCTGTTGTATAAACATATTGCTACACATTAACCGTCACTTCACATACAGATAGTAGCATTTTAATCGCTGCAATTTCCAACCAGGTTATAAATGTTGCAATAAAGTCTCGCCTTGGGAAGGTATTTCAATACACCTGAAGACAGATGCACGTACACCTAACTGTATATGTGTACTAAAATGTTTGTACCAAGCGCTAAATATCCATTTTGCAGAAAAGAAATACAGCAATGCATTTACAGAGACTGTTAACATGACATTTGCATAACAGATGAACTTGTTGCCATGGAAAGTGTAAGAAAATTCTGAGCTGGGCTATTTAAAACACCAATTTCTGCAAATGTTTGGCAAAGTCTCCATTTTAATGATAGCACTGAAGATCATGTTACTGTATCTCACCACAAGCTTCTTAAATTATATAATAATCAGTACAAGAAATGTTAGCATGGCATCATAGGGTACCCCATGCCAAGATAAAGAAGCGATGCAACAGTTTGCAAGAAGCAAAAGGGAATATATTGCCGTTATATGGAGCTCTTCATGAGCCCAGAAAAACTCAGCTGAAGCTATTCACAAAATCCATATAAACAGATTAAAAAAAAAATTTAAGCCGAGAAATCCTACAAGTGGGAAGCCCATCTTAAATGTGTGGTATTACACCAGTCCACAAAAATTGAAATAAGAATTGTCTCTAGTCTTCTTCATACACTTCATGTTTTGTAAATTAAATTATGTACCATCACCCTCTGTAACAAAGAGGGGCAAACAGTAGCGTATATTATCTGTTTGCAATCGTATGCCATCCATATTTGCAGCATCTCATTCAAATCCTTAATATTTATGCTTTCTAACCTGAGTATAAATCATAGGCAGTCTCAAGTTTATAGACTGGAAGACTTACTCATCCATAATGACTTAAGTAGTACAGAATGTCACCTTACAACTACAAAGTATGGCAAACAAACATCCACAGGGTTTAATTTTATGCAACTTTAACCCACACAAGAACTGTGATGAAACAATTAAGTGTAAATAATTAAACACAGAGCTTTTATCTTAGCAAGATTTTAAAATGTTATTTCTGCCCCATGCCAATATTTCTAACACTAAAATAGCAGATACAGAGCACACAAATATGCAATCAGACTTGCTCTAGAATTTCTCAATCATTCAACGTAGTTGTGTATTTCTACCTCCTACCCTCCCTAATAACACAGCCTCCCACCATTCACTACAAATTCCTTGTAAATTACTTGATATCTAACCACAGCTACCATTGACACAGCCAATCCATTACAGAAAATAAGATAAACATTCTTCTCTGCAGTTATATTCCATTAGCTTTTATTTTGCTAAGTATTAAAACAAAAGAAGCAGCAAAAGAAATGACAGCTGGCATACAGATTTTCCACAAATAACTGGTGTTCTCTATATTTAGCCAGTTTTTATGTACAATTCAGTTAAAAATAGAGCATCCAAATTTTGCATTTAAATACAGAGTATTAGTCAAAATTTAAATCTCCGCTTTAACAAATATGAGCTTTTACTTGAACCCAGAAAATGTTGCTTCTACATTCACTATAGCTCTCCCTGAAATGTTTTTCTGACCCTGAGATGAAGGTACACTCAGATAATGAAGAAATAACACGCATTTTGACAGCATCATTTGCAAGATTACGCAAATGAAAGACTTCACACGACTACTTGTACCACAGAGTTTAAAATTACCACTATTAGATCAGTCTGCCTTTATCTGTAATAAATAACCCAAATATTTGTCATGACCTTATTTGGACCACTAAACATTTGAGAGGGTTAAGTCAAAAATATCTGGGTTTTTTTAGCTAAGTTATCTTTAAAGGTAACGACTTAGGACTTTACCTGCCATTTTATTCTGCTGTTTGACAAACTGGGTATGTTCAAATTCAATAGTGGTCATACCAGTAAGTGACATTTAAAAAAAGGAAAAAAAAAAAAAAAAAAGACTGCTGAGTCCACATGCAGACCCAAAAGCTAATGCCCTTCATACACTGCTGATAAAGGTGGCATTCTGCTATCAAGAGCAGTTTTGCTCCGCCACGCCAAACAGAACTCTGAAAAGGCTAGTGAAAAGCTGCAACTGTATGGAAGACCAGAAATGCACAGTTTATACAAATGTTTGTCCAGACATGGGCTATGGCCATACTTGGAGAATGCAGCTGCACAAGGGCTACAATTCCCAGGAAACAGGACCGCCTTTGTATCTAACCGGAGCACTGGGATTACTGTAACAGGAGTCTCCAACACTGAGGAAACAAGAGCAAAGCCTCTCACAGATGTAGGATCCAGACAGTGCCGCTACCACCAGATTAAATCTCCCATGGATAAAATTAAACCCCTCAGAATTGCTACAAGGTCACACTCAACATTTATTTACATTCACTCAAAAGTGTCCTCTGTTATTCACTTTTACCCAACTGAATCCTTTTATTTACCATACCTACAACACGTCATTTGTCAGAAATTTTTCTTCAACAAAACAGTATTCTCAGTAAAGTCACCCTCTTCTGTTTTACAATGTATTTTATCCCCCTCCTTGGCATACATTTCCAGTCTTCTTTCCTTTAACCATCTCATTCTCTTATTTTTCTTCGGTACAACTTGCAGAGGTAATCTTTACTCTGGGGGATTCAACAGGGAATAAATACATACGGCACATTTTTGTTGATGAAAATCTTTTTAATGTTATCAGCAATCCAACAGATTTGCAACAGATTCATATCTTGCATTTCAAAAAGGGAAATTACTTTGGAAAACATATTCAGTAGTGTTTCCCATAGCGCACACTCCGCTATTGCCCTCCTTTTACCAGCGCACTCCAAAGTGTTACGGTATCAGTTCTGGCATGCAATGCAAGCTTGCCTTAAACAATATTTCTTCTTTCTGTACAGTTTTAAAGGCTATTATTTACTGCAAGCATAGCATTAATTTCCCTGAGCTTTTTGCTCAGACACTAAAAACAGAGACATAAAAACAATGGATGTCAAATGACATGCAGTCACATTTGTACAAGGTGAGGAAAACAACATGATTAACAAGTTAAGCAGAGATGACAAAAATGGAATTACCAACTACCTACCATAGTAAATACATACCGTGTTTCCATTAGTCCCCATTAAAAATATTATAGCATTTTATGAACTGGGTCTCCAACCTAACAAGGAACATCTTTAATTGTTAAGAAGCAGCTACTGTCACAACACATTCGCAGGCATGAAAACTTTGCTTCTCTGCATCTGTTAAATTTGGAAAGGCTCATCTCCTTGCAACTTTGGAGTGACAGTCCAAGGTCATATGGCAGAATGTCACTGAAGGTCCCTTCTAATACACAACAGTAGATAAAGGAGAAGGGTAAACATTACGTAAACTCATTATTTTAATGTACAGTACAGTCCCCAAATCTTTTTATCTGCAGAGAAATTGTGAAACATTTGCTTAGCTTTCTCTGTGAAACCAAGACCTTCATTCATTTCAGCTGCATCCCAATGATATTTTCTTAAAGAAATGCTTTTCAGTCTTCTCTGATTACTGAGTTATATTTCCAAAGGATCTCTAACTGTAATGTTCCAGTTGCCCAATCAGNGTTGTAGAAGCTTTTTGCACACACCCTTTCACAGCATAAAATGTCAACTAAAACAGAATACAAAAATAAAACATCACTGAAAAGTGACTTGGACATTTTAATTTGCAGGCAAAGAAACAGAAAAAACATAGCTCTGGTATATGAGAGCAGAGAGACTGGAGGCTGACACTTAACAGTTAAGGATTTGGTAGCTGTAAGCGAAGNGGGCAATAGGCTCATAAAGTCTCTACAGGGAATGGCAACATCCTCTATTTTTCAAATAAAGTGAAAACAAATCCCAGTCAGAGCACAAATGCATTTGTCTTCTGCTCAGTTAACTGCTACATTCAAGATTAACCTGTTTAGATCAAATTAGACTTTAAAGTTGTAGAAGCTNAATTTGTATTTCAATAGAAACCTAGTAACTTTTAACTTATTTTAAGGAAAATTTAAAAAGTATTTTCCTAAGAAAGAAGGAGAATAATTTAAAAACACACTGGCTTAATTAAAAAAAAAATTAGCAGTGAAATACCAAGCTTCTTTTCTTCCAGGTCACTCACTGTTTCAAAGCTAACCCTGATCAATAGAAAAAAAATTGATTAATACTGAAAAGCTGTCTGGTGCCTTATTTTACTTCCCACTGTACGTTATGT
>VYZW01024118.1:0-43109 GCA_013401315.1 Balaeniceps rex
TTAGTTGCCGACTGGGGCTAAACCACGACAAAAAGAAAAACCTGAAGTGATGGCTACCACATTTTTTATCACATCAGTGTTTTGCATCTTAACAATGAAGGCAGTAGGGTAGAATCTCCTTTCAAATTTTGTGAGTAAATTGCTTTCTTGTAATAACTGGATTTTCCACTGACAGATGGCAGCTACAAGCTGTCAATCATTTTAAATTCAAAGGACAGATGAAGCACAACAAATGTATTGTTATTGCCTGCTAGGCTGGAATTATGTCCAAGCTGTTGTATGGTTCCTTTGTGTTGTGCCAGGTTCATGGATTTCACAAGTATAATACTTCTGCCAGGCACTAACTGGAAGAAAAAAAAAAGGCCACATGCAAGTTCTTATTGACTTCATCAAAAATACAAACATCATCAGACCCAGATCCATTCAGAGTAAGAAGAAGAGTCTGGGCACACGACGAACAATGTTCCCCCCTGTGCAAACAGTCGTTTAAGCAGATGGACCTACACAAGAAGAACTTTGTTGGAGGGGGGACAAAAAGGAAAAGAAAATGATTCTTGCTTTGGAAAACTTGCATGATCTCCAGAACCAGAGCTGTTGCCTTCCAGAGCAGCAAGCAGTCAGCCCTGACCACCTCCCCCCTCCTGAGGCCACGAGTGCCTGTTCCACTTCCCTCCCACGCTCTGAACCCCTGAGACTCAGAAAAGCCCAGCAGGTATCGCCCAACACATGCCCCACTCCCATGCCACACTGGGCTCTTTTTCATGGCGAAAGCTCGCTGGAGGCACAGCTGACTATCGGCCAGGCTGCCTCCAGCTTTCCCGCACAGGGCTGGCACTGGCCACTCCTGCTGGTCCCATCCATCAGAAGCTGCTGCCCCCAGCCACGCTGCCTGCAGCCTTTGCTCCCAGCTATCGTGGTCTCTGCTGGCTGTTGCCATTTGCCAGGACACATTTCAGCAGCCCCAAAGATGCTTCAGCTGTTCAGAGAAGCTGTACAGAGCCACAAGGATCACAGTTCCAGAAAAAACTGTCCTCTGAAAGGATGTTCTTCTTTTGCCCCCTTCAAAACAAACCAAAAAAACACCCCAGAAAACCAAGAAAATACCCACAAACCTGTCCAATCTTTGCTTGCTCACCATTTCGTCATCCAAAGCCAGCTTTGAGTTTTATTGGTTCATTTGTGTGCCCTGTGACAGGCTCATAAATGCCAGCTTTTCTCACCTCTACAATATGATGCCTGGCTTAGCAGAAATGTCTCTGTTTCAGAATGTAGATGCAAATAAAAATCTATTTAGACCTAATAATTTATCAGTTCTAGTCAACTCTTGCACTTCTAAAACAGGGATTGAGTATTTTTGCTCTTTCTGGAGCCTCCTGGAAAGGGCTGTTTTTCTCCCTGAAACATTTAGGAACATTTATTCTTGTAATTAAATAAGGAAAATAGGAATAGCCAGCTTGAAAACAGTATATCTGTAAGAGTAAAACAAGCAGGAATTAGAAGCACTGTAATTTAGGCTGAATTGACTCCTGGCTGACTTCACTTAACAACAGCAGACCATGCATGCTGCTCCTGGTCTGGAAGCACGCAGCCGAGAAGGACAGCGGGAAAGCATTGAAAAAGGACAACTGTAATGCAAGTTGCATTGCATTTGGATCTTTATGGAAACGCTGACTAGTCTCGGGCAGGGTAGTGGTCCTATTTCAGTAAGTTTGTTGAACAACTCTTAACAGTTCTTTCTCCCTGTCATCTTTTCAGACCAAACCTGGTCAGCTTTGAAGAAAAAAATGGGTTCTGTTTTTTCAAGTAAAGCTGAAAGCACTAAAAGAAAATTAAAAAAAAAAAAATTACAGTTTTATAGTCAATTTCATGCAGGAAAAAATAAATTAAACTAAAAATTATTCACATCTGAGTTACAGAACTAGGAAAGCAGCCCTTATGGCAGACGGGCTAACTATTGCTAAAGAAGACCAGATAAGCAAACTTGATAAAAATAAGTGGAACTGATATAACACGCCTCTCTGACAACATGACCTTCACAACACTGAAAAGTATGGCAGAAAAGTTCTCTTAATTGTGTATTGTTTTAGAAAATATGTTTATTGTTCTCTACAACTCCAGTGAATGATGAAATTGGTTGAGACATTCTTAGTTGATGGCATTTGTACAGTACATTGTGTTAAAAATACTTTGGGCTGGGCAACAGGGAGGAAAGCTTCCTATTTCTGGTGGCTTTACTATCTGTGGCAAGCTGCAGCCTCTGGATGAAGAGGAAGGAGCTTGTTCCTCACCCAAGAGCAGCTCCATGTGGAGCTCAGTCTGAAGATACTTCATGGGTGCAGAACCGGGCAGGGCAGGCTCAGTGGAGAGCAGGCAGACAACCAGCACAAGTGAAGTTTGGGAGATTAAGCTGAAAAAAGGGGTCATCTTTTGAGGTTCTTTTGACAGGTCTGGGGTCCTGTCATTACAAATCTAGGAATCTAAAACCACAGGTAATCTTCCAGTCAATGCTTCTCAGGGTCATAAAGCCCAGGCCATACACGAGATTTTCTTCCTTTGCTCAACAGCCTTATGGCCCGATAAGAGGCCACTGCAAGAACTTATATTGGTGGTGCACATCTAATTATGTAAAACATAAAGAGAGTCAAAGGCAGAGCAACAGAAGCCACATGAGCACGCTTATTCAATGCCTCTAGTCTTACACTCAGTGTCTTCTGACATAGCCAAAACTAACATCGATAAGCTTCATCCTTTAACTTCAAGAGCTTCTGCTGCTGTAGCAGACTGGGAAGCAAATACGTAATCCTTCTGTTGCAACAGGACAGATGTTCAGTGGCTCTCAGAGGGCAAACTCTAGCACAGATCTTCAAGGTGCATCAGGAGTTTCCCTTATTTTCTCATATGACACTTCTGTGCCATCTTCTCGGCTGGAGGCACACATCCTAGCTTCAGCAGATAGCCTATGTTATGCATTTTTTCTTTCCTAGAAGATCTCAGTTCAGGATTTCAGGACTTATGTGGCAGTTTTCAATACACAACATCTCAGAATCAGTGGTTAAAACCCCAGAATCAGGCTAGCTGCTTGGAGACTAATTTGCCTGACTGCTCTGAATGTGACAAATGTTTCTTGCAACAGATGATATGTGGTTAGATGACAGCGTCAAAATGGAGATCATGATGTACAGGAAACAAATGAGGCACCTGCTTTGAGAATATTTCCTGTAAAACATTTGATTTCCTTCCCATTTCCTTATCTGCCAGGTACCTGAGCTGTGGAAGTCTGTCAGTAATCTGATGGTGGCTTTGAATTACAGCCTGCATAAAAACCTTTGGTAGGCTCTGGACACAAGAGACCGTGTGCCTCAATTTATCAGAGCAAACTGTCTTTTTTTCTTTTTTTTTTTTAATTATTCCTTTCTCTCTAACTTGTCTTGAATTCTCTCTAACTTGGTTGAATTCTCTGCCCTTCTGGCAATCAAGACCAAGTACCGTCAGCTACTGAAAACAGCTTGCAATGGAAGGTTTTCTTCCCGCTTACTGAGACGTGAGATAAAACAACAGGTGCATCTATCACACTGACAGATAAAGATTTCTTTTATCGTTATTTTCACTAAACACCAATGGGAATTTAAGTCTAGTAATTAGAGCAGACTCACAGATTACTGCTGGAGTAATTTTCAATGCCAATGATGATACTTTAAAGATATTTCTTTTTCTGGCCAACCCAGTCCTTTGGCTACTAAAGTGACCCAAAACGGTCACTTTCAGGCTTTGACAGCAAGAGACTCATGCAGCACTCAACACTAATAAGGACACTAATACAAGATGACAGAAGTAAATGGGCCCATGTTTTTTGCTCGATTGCTCCATTTCATTACCGTTCTCAAAGTTTCATGCTGTTTAACGCCTTTCGGAATTAAATAACCGACTCACACTGATGAGCAAACAGTGTCCGTCCTAACTAACTGACCGATTTTTTGGAAAGGTTCTGTAAGCACATGGCCGTTCATGGGAATGAAAAAGTGAACAACAATGCAGACAAGGCACCTAACTTTAAAGCAGAGCAGTGAAGTCCCTCTCCACTATTACGGATCTGTTTTCTCACTCTGTGAACCGGTTCATCTGTAGTTACCTGTCACTGTCTCATGAGCATTCAGAAACACTCTCAGCTTTAAAGTTCACATGCAGAACTATAAGCAGTGCAAATGTGCTCACCGCCCTGCTGGCCAATAGCCCAACCACGCAGAGACTAATATACAAAAAAGCATTCATTCCATCACAGGAAAATTATCTCAGGGCACTGAATTCTACACATATCAGGGTTTGTTACAATTCAGATAAGATAAAATCTTTTCTTTTTGTGTTTGCTGCTCTATGTGGAAATGAAATGATTCTCTCCAGTATTAAAGATTTTTTCCCAGCTTCACTTGATTCTTATAAATCAGATGACATCTCCTGCAAGCACCAGCCAGCCCTATGCATTGGCCTAGACGTCATTATTATTACGCTATTATACAGGCAACAGTTCTATCATTTCTTTGTATTCTAGTCTCCAAGTAGCGGCTTTTTTGTGGTGGGTGGTCTTTTAGGCAGTTTCCTAGTCAGAAGATTCTCTGTATCACAAGGACATTAGAAATAATGTTGACTGCAATGAAAGGATGCAATCCAGTAATAAAACTAGTGAATCCATAAAGTCACACAAAAGAATTACATGTATGAGATCAGAAACAGATCCATAGTTCTTGCTAATTAAATTGGCTTCTATTCACGTTGTCTTCTTTTATAAGGGAGGTAGTAGGCAAAATGCCCACTTGTGCCTTTATTTTTCACAATTGCCTTCTAGGGTTTCCACCAGTTCCTGTGGAAAGCATTAATTAAGCACAATAAGGAAGGCAGAGGCTGCAAACAAAGGCAGGCTGGGTTGATGAAGTTTTGCCACTTACATTTGAATTCAAAAATTTCGATTCCAGCAGTGATTCATATTATAAATCAATTTGGCAAACTATCAGGCTTTAAAATCAATTACACTGGATCAGAAGCCATGTTTGCAGATAATGCATGAAGGGACACCCTTACACAGCAATGACCTTTTAAGCTGGCACAAGCCAGTTTCCACTACTTGGCAAAGTATCCTCCCACAATGCTAAGTCAATTATATTAAACCTATTTCAGTCTGTTATTGAGTATATAATGGGAGAGGACTGCTGAGGGCAAATCCGCCTCTCCTTCCTCAGAAAGGAAAAACACAATCGACCTGACAGAGTTATCATGTATCCCATGTCTATACCACACACTTCCTCTTGAAGGAAGAGGAACGGTAAAGAATCAGGAAATGTTAATCCATTTTGTATATCACCAAGCTTTCCTCACAGTTTCAATGTCATTAAATTACAACTCTGCAGGTAAAAACAATAGCGTACTGTGTGATCATCAGCATGTGTACAGGAGGGACCATTAGCAGATGATACTTGGGATAACAAAAACTCAAAATTACTAAGAACTATAATCTGTACAACCTTGTGAAGCACTGTTAGTTTCATGAGAGATTATCTGATGATTCCTTGTTATTTGCATAGTACACAGGGACCTATAGCCCAGACAGAGATTGAGCACCACCCCTAAGGAGCATGATCTTCATGCTGGCGTGTGCAGCACAGCAAGTGCTGAGAGGAGAGGGGGAGCCAGGCTATTCAGAAACACAGCAATAAGATTGCATGTCATATGCTTTGCTCTGCTACATGCAGGTGGTTCAGCAATTTTACAGGTAGAGCTTTTGCTGTTCTTAAAATCAAGTCATTTGTGCCAGAGATGCGCACAACCCCAACGTGGATGTGGTAAAAGAGGTGAAATGTGGACCAAAGAGACTGAAGCCGGAGTATGTGTAAGGGATGCATATGTTGAAAAGTGGGACCCACCGTAAGAAAAGGCACTTACGGCTGATATATGGATCACAACAATAAATTGAATGAAAGACAGCAGTAGAGCTAATTAATCAATAACAGCAGTGATAGAAACAAAATCTCTTATTTAAAAAAAAAAAAAAAAAATCAGTCTGCAAGCAGGTCTGTACTCCCGAAGCAGTATGGTGGGATGGTTTGTAGTGCCACGGAGAACACCAGAACAAGGTCAGACCACCAGGCTGAGAAGGAATGGGGGAATCCTGCTCACCATCAGACTGTCCTAGATTACATGGGGTTCCTGAAGGGCTCCCTGCACCAGGGAGGAGCTGCTGCTAGGGGAAGGAGTACAGGGAGGCGCACGGTAGCAGACAGAGCAGCAAGGTCCAAGGGTTGCTGCATCCTGAAGACCACAGGGAGAAACACGTCGTCTTATACCAGGGCTTTAAATCCATGCAGAATACAATGTGGTCCTAGCAAGAGTGGGAGAAGAAAATAGGCAAGAAGGGGCAGGAGGGAAAGAAGGGGAGGAGGGGGAAAAAAAACCCCAAACCTGTCAGCTTGGTTTTTTGTAGGTAACGTGTGGCAGAAGTCAGCAATATTTGCAAAAAGGATTCTAGGAAAACCTGGGAAATGACAGAGAAAAAGAGCAAAAACTTTTTGATATGTAACTCAGACAACCATTCTTCACAGGACATAACCAGAGGTACGTGCAAGACATTCAAAGTTATATCCAACAACCAACATAATGCTGGACGTGTTACTCTCATTTAAAAAAGTGGAGGTAACCTTCATCTTCTCACAATAGTCAAGGCCTTTCAGGCATTAGTATAGATTTGGGTCATCTCAGCAAGGGGGCTGTTATACTTGTTTAGTTATCCAAGGTTTCCTTTGCTTTGTAGGTTCCCAGAGCAGAGCTGTGGCATCACTGCAGTTCCCATACCTGTCTCCCAGCTGTAAGTAGATGAGACATTGTCAGAGGAAAGCAGGCATGGCAGGGCGTCACTAGGACCAATTAATTTGAGCTTCTGACAACACAAATTAGCACAGTTTAAGTGAGAATGTGACCAGTCTGGATTTGTAGAGTAGATCAAGCGGCAATTGTCCTATGTCGTCAAAGTCAATGGAAGTGACAGATTAATAATTATTGCTCTATTCCATGCTTCAGTCCATGCTTCAGTCATAAAGCAACCCACTAAATCTCACTAAATTATCTGATTATACAGAACATCATGTCACAGTTCACCACATGCTTTCTTTTGTATTTTAATGGTGGCAGTATGCCTAACAGTATTCCCAGGTCCACTGATTTTGCCCTTTCCTCTTATTCAAATCTCAGTTTTCCCACCCCAGTTGTTTGATGCTTCCTTCCTTTTTTATTGTCTCAAGAAAAGTGCTTAAGGCTCATGACTGAATAGCTCACTGAACAGCCTCATTAGGGGTAGTACCCAACAGAATAACTGAATATAGTACATCATTTCACATGCTGAAACCATTTGACTATAAATTGAACATGTCAGAAATTTTCTGTAGGAAAAAGCCATTTCATCCAAACATACATGTTTTGTAAACTGTCAAACTATGACAAATATTTTTTATGAAAAGTAAGCAACTAGCTTTCTTAAGTCTTCCAGTTTAAAATAAATTTTGAGTTTTGGATGAGAAGATTGGGGGGAAAAAAAAGGGGGGAAGTTAGAACAAAATATTTTTTATGCAAGTGAAAATGCTTTGACAGGCCTGACTACTTAGTACTTGTCCATAATTTTTTTTTTGGGGGGGGGGGCGGGCAGAGGACAGGGAAGAAATAGAGCATCTGCTCAGCTCTTCTCAAAGTGACATACTCGTTACACTGATATGGTATGTCATCTGCAATTTGGGACACTTCTTCCCTTAGATAAACACTGTAGAAAATACTGACATTCTTGGGTTTTGTTCTGCCTTTACATTAGTGTAACTGCAGAGTGTTGGCCTTTCTGTTTTAACATCTTAATATATAGGTCACAGAGCAAAGCATGGATGATTAGTAAATTCAAAACTAAAGAAAACACAAATGCATTCTTAGGGATTATGTTGCCCACAGTGTGCAATTCCAGGAGGACTCAGCAATATGAAGTTACATTTTTTACCCCTCTAACACCAAGAGGCCACCTGTAGCTACTTAATGTTAGGCTCACACACTCCAAAGCATCCTGCCACTGATTCCTGTGGAAACCCTTGCTGAGCTGCATTAATCACATAAAAGTTGTTAGGATGCTAAATGACTATCTGGTAGCACCACACAAGACATGAGAGAGTATTACTGCAGTTACTGTTTGCAGCTGCTAAAACGACAGAGGAGCCATCCCCGTGGGGCCTCTTGTGCATGGGACTGGTTTGCCAACCTCTGTCTGACCTTGGTAGATGATCATTTAGGTCACACACAGCCTGTGTTTTCCTGGCATGAACACCCCAGCTGGCTCCTTAGCTTCCCGGGTAAGGTTTCTCCGTGTACTAAGAAAATACTTTGAACAACACTGTTGGTAGGCGGTAAAGGAGAGGGCAGGTGAGTCTGCCAATTCACCAGGGAATGAATGAAGCCCCATGCCTCCTAGACAAGCTGTTTGCCATTAAGTTGGCAAACTTGATCTGAATGCTCTTTACTCCCTGAATAATTCAGCAGATGAATTTACCACCAGAACCGCTGGCAGCAGATCAGTCTGGGATTACATCATCAGCAGAGAGAATTAAGTGTGTCTTCATTTTCAGCAAGATAAAAACGTCCATCTGTTTCTGTTCTTTATTAATTTTGCTTGTAAGTAGAATACAGAGCTATACATTAATTAAATGCATATGACTGGCTAATTTGTTACAAACTGCTCTCATGATGCCTGTCTGTTCATTAAACAGAGATTGAGAATGTGTAAAAAGTCCTCCTTTTATAATAGATCATAGACAGATGAGAACTAAGCCACCTAGACTTTTCCGTAGCACTATAGAAAATGCCAGGGGCAAGAGGAATTCCATCAATACTTCAATTTTCTCTTATTTTTGTGATTGGGCCCCATGTGGCCCCACAGAAGGACAAATGCCTCCTCCCTCCTTATTCAGCGAATGTAATCAGTAGCAATTTTCTCCCCCTTGCCTACAAGCATGGTGAGATAATGTCAGTCAGCTTTGCTACTAATATAATTCCGCAAATCAGTGAGCAAAGAAGTGCTAGGAAAATGGGATAGCCAGCACGTTTCCCATGTCACCCTGCCCCTTGGGTCTGCACGCTTCACCCGTGGCCACGCACCACTGAACCAGGACACAAGAGCGAGGCAAGAAGCTGCATGGAATAAGAGAGCAGGGACCTCCCGCATCAGCTGAGCCGGCATGGCCCCTACAGCTAAACACACTGGGGACGTGGCAGTTGTGGGGTTTGTATGGTTTGTGCTATTGTTCAGGTGTGTTAACTTGGAACAGAGGTGGAAGTAATCCTAAAAAGGTCAGCAGAGACTTGATAAAGGAAAATAAACCTCTTCTGTCACACAAGAACCTATTATTAAACAGAATCTGAATAAGATTTTGCAATAAGTTTGAATAAGTTTGCGATAATTTCATAAGAACCTTTCTAACCAGGTTAGGGGGGAAAAGTGCCTTTTATGAGCACTCCTTCAAGTCATTATTACCTGTCAGTATCTAGCGTTAAAGAAATTGGAAGACAAAGAGAGAAGCTTCTGCTCGTATTGCAGATCTTAGCAATAGCTCTGCTTTACTAATACATTTATTACAATACTAACAATAATGAACTACCACAGACTACTCTTTGTGACAGTGTCTAAGCACATACCTGCTCACTGCAAACAGGCAAAAGCCAAAGTTATTGCAAAGAAAAAAAAAACATTCTATAGAATATCTGGAAATGGAAAACACAAGGTAACACATTGCAATTGATAAAGCTACATACATTTTTAATGGAACTGCTTTAAAAATTACAGTAGTTTCCCAGTCAGGAAGGCTAAGGCTCAGCTAGAACTGAAATTGGCCAAGGATGCCAAGTACAACAAGAAAGGGATCTTCAGATATGTGAGCAGTAAGCAGAAGGACAGGGAAGACATAGGCCCATTGCTAAACAGGGCGGGGAAACTAGTCATAATGCTGGCAAGGCAGAAGTCTCAATACCTTCCTTGCCTCTGTCTTTACTGGCATAGCTGGACCCCAGATCACAAGATCAAGTAGCTACAGCAATGCATGTGTTGACTCATCAGTAGTGGAGGAAGGGCTGGTCCGCAGCCTCTTGCAAGGGCTCAACCCACATAAATCTATGGGCCCAGAGGGAATCCACCCCAGTGTGTTAAGAGAAGCAGCTGACATTCTTGCAAGGCCATTGCCTATAACATGGAGATCAGGAGATGTCTCTGATGACTGGAAGAGAGCAAATACCATAGCCATCCACAAAAAGGGCCCAAAAGAGGACCCAGAAAACTACAGGCCCATTAGTCCTACTTCCGTCCCCGGGAAAGTAATAGAACAAGTCCTCCTAGAAACTATTACAAACTAAATGGAGCAGGTGATTGGGAAAAGCCAGCACAGATTTACCAAGGGCAAATCATACCATACTAACCTGACCACTTTCTACAACAACATAACATCTTCTGTCAACATAGGGAGAGCAGTGGATGTTGTTTATCTGGACTTCAGCAAAGTGTTCAATAATTTCCCACAGCCTTCTCCTGAACAAACTGGCAAGATACAGTTTGGATGGGTGGTCTGTGAGACAGGTAGGAAACTGGCTAACAGGTTGCACTCAGAGGGTGGTGATCGATTGTTTTTACTCAGGCTGGCAGCCTGTCACAGATGGGGTCGCCCAGGGATCAATACTGGACCCCACGCTGTTCAACATCTTCATAAATGATCTGGATGATGGGATTGAAAGCACCCTCACCAAGTTTGGTGATGACACCAGACTGGGTGGTGAGGTGGACACAACAGAAGGGAGAGCCATCTTACAGAGAGACCTGGATAGGGTGGAAGAGTAGGCTAGCAAGACCAGTAGGAAGTTTAACAAAGACAAGCGCAAAGTCCTGCGCCTGGGACGACATAACAAAGGAGCCCAGTACAGGCTAGGAACTGTGTGGCTGGGGAGCAGCCTTGCTGAAAGGGACCTGTGGGTTCTGGTGGACAAGCTGAAGATGAGTCAACAGTGCAGCACTGCAGCAAAGGCAAATCAGATCCTGGGGTGCATCAGTAGGGGCATTACTAGCAGAGATAGAGACATGATCATCCCACTCTACTCAGTGCTTGTCAGGCCGCACCTGGAGTACTGTGTCCAGTTCTGGTCCCCACAATTCAAGAAAGACACGGACAGACTGGAGAGGGTCCAAACAAGGGCTACAAAGATGATTAAAGGGCTGGAGAACCTGCCCTCTGAGGAAAGACTGAAGGAGTTAGGTCTTTTCTCCCTGGAGAAGAGAAGGCTTAGGGGAGACCTCGTCATGGTATTCCAGTACTTAAAGGACAGCTATAAAGAGGATGAAGGCTCTCTCTTCACAAGGAGCCACATGGAGAAGACAAGGGGCAACAGGTACAGTTTGCACTGGGAGACGTTTCATCTTGACATAAGAAAAATTTTTTATAGTGAGAACAATTATTCACTGGAACAACCTCCCAAGGGACATGGTCAAGTCCCCATCACTGGAGGTTTTCGAGATGCAATTAGACAGGGTGCTAGATAATCTCATCTAAGCTCCCTTTCCCATGGAAGATTGGACCACATGATCTTTCAAGGTCCCTTCCATCCTGGGCTGTTCTACGGTTCTATGATTCTAAAAAAATGCTTCATTTCAAACTAAGTTGACAACATTAACTACATCCTGCACAGAATTTTTAACTTCCACTTGAAAAGAAAAAAAAATGTCCACCCCACCCCAGCAGCCCCCAAACTTTTCTGAATAATATTCAGAAAATAATATTCCACTCGCCCTTTTCTGAACCTCTTGAGAAACAAAAAAAAGCTTCTGATATTGTGACTTTTTATCCTTTTGGAAAAGACTACTGAAAGTTTCCCCCATGGTAAGCTGTCTCAAAGCTGAAGCCACCTCCCTCTTCCTTAGGAAGTTCCCCTCAGACTGTTAAGTTAGAAATGTCAAGTCTTCTAAGAAGTGGTAATATGGTAGCACAGGAGTTAAACAGATGAGTGAAAGTAATTAAGCTAAATACACATTTTCTTGAGGAAAAAAACATCACCTAATGGGAGTGCTCATCAGAGGGCTAATATTTAGATAGCAAAAGTTATAACTACACAGAAGAATAACGACTGTTACTGAAGTAACAACATAATAATTAGTTGTATTCTAGCAATTACTTAGGAATTCCCCAAGAGATAGCATTGATTAAAGTTATTTTTGTAAGTGTGTTAATAGTCAATCTTTAAAAAAAGAAGTCATGCCAGGTTTTTGTTGATGATTCAAGGGAACCAGAAAACTAGGAATACCACATTTCATTAGGAAATGAAGCAAGAAGGAAAACATACAAAAGGGGTGAGAGGCAGAGAGCAAATGAAGGAACAGATTAAGGTAAATAGAATCCTATATCATGTACGTGATGCCAGAATATAATATTTTTTCTCTCCTGAAGAATGGATGAAAGCGTATATGGGAAATGCCATTCTAGTAGCCCTGAAGCCACATAGCAGAAGTAGCAGCACAAGGTTTAGCAGCACATACTTCTCTGTCCTGTCTCGCCTGGGCATCCCAGTCCCCACTCAGAGAGAAGAAACGGTTCAGGCTCACGGCCCTATTGCCAGTACTGCCCCCCCAGCTACACAGACCACAGGAGCTTGGGCTCCCAGGAACACGTACATCTTTTCAGAGAGAAGAATGAATGGATGCCAACCACAGACAGTCTTTGAGCCTGCAGATGACAAAACAGCAGAAACACATTATCCATTCCACAGCAGGCGTAAGAGGTGTGCCTTAATAGCTCTCACCCGAAAACTTTCAAGTCCCTGCCTGCTATTGATCCCAGGCTAATTTTGTTGAAGTCCATAAAGCTACACCAGGGAGCCATTTGGTTTTTCAGATATCTGATGCCCATGGCAAACATGCTATTGTTTTCTCTGCCCTTTGAACAGGAAAATTACTGCAATTCTCCCTGACTTGAAATCTCTTTCTTTAGCACAAAGTGGCTGTTCAGCCTCTCTGGTTTGTATTTGGGCCCACTCTGCCCTCCTCGCTGTCACACAGGTGACAGAAAGGTGCCACAGAAAGGCACAGGTCAGCATAAGGAAGGGTTTGCATCTCCTGGAGACCAGACCCTTCTCTGCCTGCACGATTTTGTGAGCTCCACACGTAGGAAGCAGCTTTAGTACCCACTCAGAAATGGCACACTACCACCAGCCGGGGGCAGAGGGGCAGACCTGAGCAGGCAACAGCCTCCCAGGTACAGGGCCTGGCCATGAAAGGAAAAGAAAAACCAGAGCAAAGCCAGGCTGGGACGGGTGGCTTCAGGGGACTGAAGGTGGGGATAGGCAGAGTGGCCGGTCCTGTCCGTCCAGGTTGCTCTTTCCTCATCACCACTGGGGCAAAACTAAACCTGGCCATGTTCATGCTGCTCCAACATAGGACTCATCCATGGGAGAAGCAGGCTCTTGGTCTAACACCCTGGTCCCCTTCCACCTTGCTAAGGTTTTGAAGAGTCCTGCAGTGCCAATGGGGGGGTGGGATGTGGTATCACCTGCTCCGCTGCACCACATTGTGGGGTGTGTGTTTGTGATCTCAGATAGCCACAGATGCAGAACTGTCACCAAGGCTTGAGGAGCTCACTGCTGCCTGGGTTTCCCCTAACTCCCCACCTGGGCCACTGCTCACATGCCCCAAATACACCCCAAGGTGAGTCAGCATAGACAGTCAAGGAACTTGGCCTGAAAAACATTGTGCATGGGAAGGGACAATACAAACACACCCTTGTGGGATCTGGGACAGCCCTTTGCAGAGTCCCATCCACAGCTATTCTGTCACCTCCTTCTTCCTCCTCAAATCCCCATGCTCACCAGCACTGAAATGGAAGGACAAGTGCAGAATGAATGGCACTGCTAAGGGCTCCTCTAATCGCACGATCCCTCCCTGCCAGCCCCCACAGACTTCCCCGGTGGAAGAGGTCTGCACTAAATCCTGTCACTACTTTTTGCTTCCTAGAGATTTAAGATCAGATTTTCCCCTCATTTACATACAAGTCTAAAGCCATTAACCTCCAGAAAGCAATTCCTTCGTCTGCTGGTGCAAGTAAGTGTAGAATTAGGTCATATGGACCCAGTCAGTCCTTTTTTTGATATCAGCAAAGGCTTGCAAGAATATTTTACTGAAAATTTAAGCAGCAGTTCTCCACACACCTACTGCTCTTATTTAATCAAGTACTCACATCAATGCCATAGAGCCCTACAGTATAACCTGCAGCAGTATGTAAGCTTCTGTTTGTCACGCTCTTTCTGCCTAAATGCCCCTGCTAGACAGACTGTTGCTTTTCCCTTGAACCATGAGCACTCATGGCTTTCGGCGGGGGGCTTGTTGGTTATGTCCCCCCTCCTCTTTTTCAAAAAATACATTAGTTCAAGAACAACATGTGCTGCAGCTTACAGCTATGAACTGGCCCCTACCTCTCATTCTGTCTGTGTTCGCTGGTTTTCTGGATTCGCTTCTTCAGATGGTAATTACATTTTAAAGCACAAATGCTAGCTGCCATACTGCACACTTCTAGACAAAGGCAGTGTTAAGAGTCATGCACCCACTCCCCCATTTCATTCCCCTGGTGTCAGCATACATTAAATTATCCAGCCCTGGTAACATTTGTTTCACCTAAATCTCCAGTTCTGCTTATTTTTAAAGGAATAACACTTTTGTGTGCCTCTGCTCAAAGCCCCTGCTCTTTACTTCCAGTGGAAACACCCACTGACAACACACAGTTTACTTGGTGTTTTTGCTTGATGTTCCTTTGCTGCAGAGCACAACACACTTTGCTTCAGAGCTCCACTTTACAGCAGTGCTTAGCTGTCATACCACTTAATCTCTTAAGAGACCAATGAACACAGGCAAAATTTAAAACACCACAAGATGTGATGTTGTTCATGAAAGACTTTGAGATAAGACCCAAATCCCCACATCTCCCTGTCTTTCAGACAGTGAATAAGTTCCTCTTGCCTTGCATACCTCAGTTTCCCAATAGATGAGAGAGAGAAAGAGGGATGCATAAGGGATGCAGCAGATACACAGCAAAACTCTTCTCCCACCAATCCTTATACCAGCCGAAGATCATCTGGCTCCAGTATATAGCTTTTAAAACTCCACTGTAGGCATTCTGCTACCTAGAAGTTACCCTGGGCAAAGGAAATCCTTAGCCGTTTAGCTTGTTTGCCAACCTGTCATGCTCACCAGTTTAGGTGATAGACAGCTTCTTCCACCAGTAGTCAAATAGCTTCATCTTTGAGCAAGGAACTGTCAGGCTACCAAACCTGCAGATGTCCAAGACAAATAGTCACTGCACACTTAGCACACACAGCAACTCCAACTTTTTGCAGATACACAGATCAGCTATAGGTACATGGTAAACTCACCACATACAATTTCTGGACTACTAGCGTAGCCAAGTCTGGAAACGTACCCTGCAAAATAAAGAAAGACCTGAAAAATTCAACTTAGTGAGTTCAGCTGGAAGCGTTCGTTCCCATTTAACTCTCTATCATTTATTCAGCTGCCTCAACAACTACACTAAGAGCAAGACTCTGAAACCAAACAGACTATCAATGCTTCCTCAAGCCTAAAGCAGCTAACAAAGTATTACCTACTGTTCTTTCACCCTTCCCACCTTCTCTTACTTGATTTCCCTTTTTTCCCTTTCTTTTTAATGCTCAGCTTTTTATCTTGGCTGGTTGGAGCTAATGAGACCCACCAGACCTGGCAGCTTGTGTGAGTCAGTAGAATGACTTTCCACCTCCTGACAAGGTTCAAGAGCTACAAATCTGCTCTAAGGATAGGAATACTTCACCTCCCAGGTGCTCTGGGGATTAATTAGCATTTGGAAATCATGTTTTGAGATCCTCATGTGCAAAGTGCTAGAGAAGTGGCTATTATTATTCTTGCAAACTGTAATCCTGGATTAGTTAAAGCAACCAGTCAAGCAATCAACAGAATTTGTCAATGATGAGGTAATGAGTTACAGCCAGTGACATTTCTAGGACAGAAAGAATGAATTTTCTAAACAATCGGTATGTGCTGCATAGAGTGAATAATTTGTAATGAATAATGTATGCAGTTAATTTAGCCTCTTTGCCAGCTTGCAGAAAGTCCATGAACAGAAAGAGAATTTCCCGACCTTATTTCAGGAATTTAAAAAGGGAAAAATGTGTTTTACTCTATGGATGGATCCTCAGCACGTCCCCATTTCTGCTTAAGATGTACTAACATAGTGCAGAGGTAGAAGCAGGTAAAAGGAAAGACATCTTTGTCCCACCTGGAATAGGAGCTAGCGGGATGACGTGATCATAAAATCTTCCATCTCTACCTTATGCTCAGCCTGTCGCACTCAAATCATGGCAAAATATTTGCCCAGCAGGGTTTGTATGTTGTATACATCCACGTACCTAGGCCATAACGGGAGCTCTGCTAACAGCAGAATTTCTACTTCCTAAACGAAGCCATGTGTGAAAAAAGAGTTACTGTCCTATGGATATTTCAGGAAAACATATTTAAATCATTTCTTGGCTGACCATATGGCTGTCTGGTTATTTCACAAGTTCTGTCCTGGTCATCAGCTGGGCTTGCAAAAGACAGAAACAAACATATTGCATACCACCACCTTACTTCTTCAGCTGCAGATTGGGAATTACGGTGGCTTCTCCTTCTGCTAATCCTGAATGTCAGACCTCCCTTGTTCATGACGATCTTGTCAGAGCTACAGTAAAGCTTGTGTTTTAAACTCAGTAGTTAAGAAAACTGCCCACATGTGGAAAAAAGCAGCAGAAGGAGAGATGTGGGCTCAGAGGTCCCCTTATTTTCATTGATTTTCTATAGGTTTCAAACCATCAAACCTGAGAAATTCTTAACTCTGGCTTACCAGTACCAGCTTGTGAAGACTCACATACAAGCTCGAGTTCTCTCATACAGTTCACACTGGTTCACTGCACGACAGAAAAGTTACCACCCTTGGCGGGGAGCACGCGGGGACTGGTGGAGCAGGCTCCCTGCTCCTGCTCAGCCACCGTTTCCCACCCGCGCCTCCCCCCAGCGCAGCTTCCCGAGGCGGACCAGGATTGCTCCCCACTGCCGCTGCGGGACGGAGTGTGTCAGGTAACCTTGTGGCTAAAACGAGGGTTGAATTGGTGAAAACAAATCCTGCTTCCTCATTTGTAGGAAGAATAGATTTGCCTTCCAGCATTAAAATACACAGAATATGAATACGAATATGAATATTAAAGTTGCTGTTGCGCCAGCTCTTGTTGACCGTACAGGCTTAGCTTGCAGGGCCCGGGATGTTTTGTTTTCAGCAGGCTGAGGACATCTGCCCCTGTGTGCTGGACTCTGATTTCCTTCCAATGCCCTTTTGTGTTGTCATTTTTGCAAAATATTTATTTAGAGGAAAACTGAAGAGGGTGCATGAGTAAACACCACATGGCCAGATCCCTTAAATGATTTCAAAGGAGAAAATTAGAGTCATTGCTTTAGGATAAGAAGAAATCAGCAAGGAGGAAAAAAAAGGGGATTAAAAATATAGACTGCAAAAGGCGGATTTTGAAGATGACCAGGAAAAGAAGATCAGTAAAAAAATGAAAGGTGTATATTTGTGAATCAAATTAATGCATGAATGTGTAAAACATGCCGACCTGACACAGAGATGAATGTATATCCTCTGAAACTACAGCTAGCTCATCACTTCACCCTAAAGGGCCATGCGTTGAGCGCCGATTCACAAGAAATCTGCTGTATGTGTGGGCTCTCCCTGACAAGTACAAATGTAACTCCCTGTGAATAATTGTCAGCACATGGAAAAGGAACAATTTAAGCATAATTTTAAGCAGAGCCATCATTGCTCCCTCCGTACACCTGGCACAGTTACCCAGAAGGATCTTAGCCAGCTCGTCTGCGTCTTGGATAGCGCTGCGATGAACTTAGGAGTTCAAAACCAATACAGAGCCAGGATGATATAGACTAATGGAAAGCTGTGGTTTATGTGCAAAGGGAGCAAGTTTCAGGGTAGAGGAAAATAATATTAATGCTCACACCTGCTGCAGTTTCCTAAGAGTGTTCAACACATGGCCCTCCTAAAACTCACGTCTATCTCCTTTCAATAAACTCCAGTTCTCTGCCACTATGAATTGAAGCCAGATTAGAAGCTGGGGCTCTATGGAAATGATTTTGAGAATTTTGCAGGTGGGAAGCATTTTCATTGTTCTGTAGCGTGATGTTGATGGGAATTTCCCTTTTTCTCCTCCTTTTTTTTTTTTTTCTTCTTTGTCTGGCACTCCAGTAATCTCATTAGTTTCTTTCTTACTAAATTATCCCAGGTGGCAATGTATCAGCCAAAAGGCAAAAATAGCTGTCATCCATAGCACTACAGGGTCAGATTTTTTTTCCCTTCTAAGTGACTCTGCGCTGTCACTGTGCAGACTTTTCCTGGTTAAGCATGTAGAAATGCATAATTTATTTGAGTTAATTCTGGAAATTGAGGACAGAGCTACAGGCTCTGAAGATGCAGGATGCAGCTGCATTTTGAGTCTTCACTCTGTAGGTCTCTGTTTGCGGTAACTGTGCTGGGGCAGGAATCAAAGAGGGGGAGGAAAAGCTAATTTTTAAATTATTCTCTGCATCAGCTTGCTGGGGTAAATTAGAAGAGCCTTAGGGTTGTTAAACTCACATTTCTGTAGAAAAGCCCATTGTTCACGGATGAGGGTTCAAGAAAATGTATATAAAATGGCCATTATGACTTTAAGCAGCAAATTATACCTGCAGTGGACAACATTTGTCAGCATTAAAAAGTCACTAGTCTCTCAGCTTCCTTTTCTTGGAAACTGCCATGGGCATGAGAGGGAAGGGCTGGGCTGGGGGTTGGGAGGACGGAGAAGCACAGCTGGGTGCTGCCTTTTGGCAGAAATCCTGCTGAGCATCCACCGAGGCCACAAGCAGGCTGCACACGAGCATGCTCCACAGTTTTTTGTGGCTGTTGCTCCCCTCCAGCAAGCAGGTTTCCTTCCCACTGTCACCGAGGCATGGGGCTGGTGCAGGTTCATCCCCATGGGGCCAGGGTGCAGTCAGACACACAGCTCTTCTTGGGAGATGCTCAGCCACAGCTTGCATCCAGCCGTAACCCTGATCTCTCAACATCTGAACGATGTAGCTTTTCGTACTCTCTGCACCGTGGTGGCTCTCAGAAAGAGAGGGGAAGAAAGTAGAAAAAAGCCCATCTCAGCATTCTTCTAGCTCCTTTTCCACATGTGTGTAGCCACCAAGATCAGTTGAGGGCAAGGACGTCCAACTCAGGTGACCCACCTTCTGGAGAGGCTGCAGTCCTTATTTCACCCATTCTCTGTGTTTTCAGAAAGACTTTACAAATACCTTCCTGACTGATTGCAAGAAGCCCTGTGCTGTCCTCAAATGCCAGCTCTCTTCTCCTCTCAGGGACTGTCAAAGTGCCTTCATTTTCCTTATTTCTGCACTTTGATTTTTCCAGATGTACATTGTCTGATAATTAGGAAAGTGCTTTTATTTCTTGTTAGCAGTCAGCAGCTCTGTGCTCCGGTTAAATCTTCTTTTTCATATACCTGCAAGCCCAGCAAGTTCTGTGCTGGTATCCAGCACTTGTTTTCCATTTCTGTCTGTGAGGAAAATACCTGTAGCCAGAGGTTTTACTGAGGAATCAAAAATCCAGAACTGCACACTGTCCAGCTGCACTGGCAATCAATTGCTCATTAACATCAGCAAACAGTTACTCATTAAAATCATTGCATGTGTCATTGATGTGAGGACCTTCAATGTCCCAGCTTGTCCTTGATTCTGCTGCCATCTGAAAGTGGTGATCAGCCAAGGTCTGCAGCGCTGTCAAGACTCCTTTCTGGGAAGAAGTCCTGGCTTCACAGGCAGCGTAGAAGCTGCAATAGGCCACAAATATTCCATTATCATTATTTGCACTATTTTCTCCTCAGTATTCACAAAGGTGGGGTCATCTTATCCTCAGTCTTCCAGTCCACTTTCTTAAAAGAAAAAGTTGCCACTGATTTTGGGTGGGTTTATGGGTCCTGAGAGATGAGGCTGTCCTTCTCATGACTTCTTACATAATGGTGAGCACTTCTTCAATGATAATGAAGACATTGGGAGGAAAGAAAGTCCTAGATTATTCTAACATATGCTACATCTTCTAAGCATGTCAAAATACATTTTCTCAGTCCTTCTCATACTTGTCTTCTACCATGGTCCAGCAAGCCCTGCAATACTTAAGACACATAGCCCATTTCGTCGGAACATTCATTGGCTTTACACTGACCAAACACCACTTATAAGCTGGTTTGACTCAGATGACCTTCAGTGTAAACCCACAGCAATGCTGGATTCATAGTAAAATATCTTAAAATGTCTTATGTTACTCAAAAGCTTGTTTTCTTTAGCTGTGAGGTTATACTGGGAGGGGAGAGTGCTGCACCTATCTTTGTAACTGAGAGGTATTTTCTGTGTCCAGAGCTCCTCTCAGGGTCTCTGGCTTCAGCATGCCCCATTGAGAGGTCTCCATTATTCCTCAGATTTTCATGGCTACATTTTTCCAAATTCTGTATTACGTTAGAAAATGGCAGAAGAGCTCTTCTATTGTGCATTAATTAGTGGGGTGATAGTGCAGTATTAATTAGCAGAGGGTACTTACATATAGAGTCTCTAGACTCTGGAGGCATAGCCTGAATCACACAGGCATTCCTGAGGCAGAGTTTATATTTTTCTATTGAATGGAAGTGAGTCTTTTTCTCAGAAATAGGCTGTTTCTCAGCTGAGCACAGACACACTCTCTCCGTGAGTTACAAGCTGTTAGGAATTCAGAGAGGTACCAAGCCCTACATCACAGTTTTTCTTCACAGAGAGTTTTTAACGGCTTCTTTTCAATCAAAACTGTCAGAATCATGTTGTAGAGCCCACAGGCAACGCAAAGTGAGCATGTGGGGCTTCTTTACTACAGTATCATTGAACAGAAAGATCAATTTCTCTTTTGGCAGACAGTTTAGCTCTTAGTGAAGCCACTGGAAAAGTGTCATTGCTTTCAGCGTGGATTGGATCAGGTGAGCTCTCTACATCTCATTATGCAGTTCATTTAAGCAACGGGCCTGGAGTAGCTTTTTATGGCTCTTTCACTTACTTTACACCACCGACAGAGGTTAGGACACCAAAAATCTCCATTTTGATTTCTTGATAAATTGTCTGGCTATTCCCAGAATACCAATCACAAAGGGAGGGCCATACATCTCTTCCAGAGCTACAGGGAGCTTAACTGTAAGGAATCATCTATTCTGTATGGTACTTGTTGCCACCTGATTTTTTAGCTGACTTGGGATGGAACCATATTTTCTTCTCAAATTAATGATTGAAAACGTCTGTGAGCCTGGATCCTTGTCCCAAATCAAAATGTTAGAGATGTTTTACCTCTTATGTTTGTTCACACTGTTCCATTTACTCCCCATCACCTTAACAGGGAGTGACTCTTACTTGACAAAATAGGATCATCCACTCCTGAAGTTTGGGTACTTTGTCAGTGCAGCCCAGAACTTCAACGCTTCTACAGAGAACAGTGTAAATCAGAGGTCTTCAGAGAGGCAGAAGGCACGAGACAGACAGGTGGCAGCTTTCAATAAGGCTAAGATGCATGAAGACAAAGTAAAAAGGTCAGAATTGTTTCTCTTCGAGAGAAAACAAGGAGAATATGCAACTGAGGTGTATAAAATCATGTTGTATATTGAAGGTCAAAAAAGAGTACTTGATTGCTAACAAGGGACCAAAAACCAGCAGAGTATTCTTTTCAAAGAAGAACGTTTTATGTAATGTATCATTAGCTTGTAGAACTCATTGCCACAGATAATATCAGATTTCTATGACTCACGATAGCACTACCCAGCTACAACAGATAGGCTTTAATTGCAAACAGGAGATGTAATGTATCTTTACCCCTTGTTGGTTTGGAGGTGAAGGGAAGGAGCAAGTGAAGGGAAGTGAAACACACTCTGGGTGTTGGTGACAAGATGTTATCCTCTGTCCTAAACTGAAAAGGAGGAGCTGACTGTTCTTTCACCTTGAAGCTAAGACTTAGTATCTTAAAGTACAGAGATAAACAGACTCAGGGAAGATTTCAAACCACAATTTTCAAGCCTGAAGAGCCAGTTTTGACTGTGCTCATAGAAGGAAGCATAAAGAGAGGCTCAGATCAGGACAGTCTGTCAGTGTGTAACGTGTTTTAGCAAATATGTACACAGCAAGAAAAAATGGATCTGGCAATAACTGTGCTGGAAGGAAAAACTGAATCCTTGCCTGTACAGATGAAATAACTGTATGAGAGTGTAGATTTCCTTGACCGGTGCTCACAACAAGCCTAATACAGAGCCCTAGGCTGGCAGTCACTGGTAATGTGTTTGTTTTTGCAGGGTGTAGGCTTAATTTTCAGAGAAGCTATCTTGAGCTTCAGGTGGAAGTGCCATTGGCCCCAGGAAGTCTCCTAAAAACCACGGTGGTAAGTTTTATTTCAAGATACTATCTACCTCAACTCATGGCTGGAGATACTAGATTCTGCATTGAAGTCATATGATCAGTGGGCAACAGGGACACTGCTTCCTGACCTTAGGTCCCCATTGACTGTGAAAGATAACATTAACGTCTAACTGTACCAAAATTATATTCATCCTTAATGCTTTCCAGAGAGTAATTGTCAATTTCTATGGACTCAAGAGTAGCTCAGCCACTTTCACCCCCGGTAATTAATTCAAAAGGCTCAAGAGTTGTTTAAGAGCTATTAGGACTATTAGCTCCTATCCCATTTTTTTTCACCAGGGAAGGGTCTGAAGAGAAAGTTCAATGACACTTCCTTTTGACAGTAATTGTGATTTCCATATTAAAAAGATGAATCATTGCCACTATCAGTAGTCCAAGGCTGGAAACCAACACAAAAGCAGAGAAGTACCTGGGATGCTATGGACGTTTCAGTCTGTAAGGTTTCTGAAGGACTGTCTTCAAAGTGAAAAGCGATGTCCAGAGTTGCAGATGGCTGAACTGCCCAAGATGGGCAGGGAAATCCACTTCGGTGTCCACTGATTTCTCAGCTCCACTCCACATCCAGCACCTTCCCCTCCTTCCTTCCAGTCGCACAAGGTCCCCAAGTTCGGAGTCAGGTGAGCTCCTGGGGCAGCGGGGAGGACACAACCCCAGCTGCACACTGGCACCTCCCCAGCAGTCAGTGCAAATCTATACACTTGACTCAGACGCCTTGCGAGCATGGACGGTAAAAACAGAATGACACTAGTGCTGGCTTTTCAGAGCTCATAGGTGGCAGACACCCCTGCCTGATGCTTGGCCTGCTGCCTCCTGCATATGGAGCCCTCGGCGGGGCACTGTGCAGAATTAAGCAGTAACAGATCTGCTCTCATATAATTTTCTTTCTCCCATACAATGGAGACTGAAAAAGATTGCACCTCTGGATAACAATTTTCGTCATTTTCCTGTTCCTTCGCATAAAAAGCAAACAAACAAGTTACTGAAGAATTCTGCAGTGAAATTTGATTAGTGCCTCCTCCAGAGGCCATTAGCAAAAAAGAGAGAAGGAGTATATTGAAGGATAAGGGAAAGGCAGAATACAGGCAAGGAGGTTTGCAGGCAGAGAATTGCAAATAAAATCCACCTTATGGTCTTGAAAATCCCAGAGGAGAAAGAAAAAGAGGCTATATATACCTTAGCTCATAAATTACCATGTACCAGTCCCACCCACATGACTACAAAGAGAAACTGTAACAGCTTGTCTTCAGCCGTGCCACCATCCTTCCAGTCATGTCTTCTCAAAACACAGCTCGGAGGAGCTTCACCTCATCACAAGAAAAAGAATTGCCTATCCTTTGCCACAGGTGACTGTAAAGGCAGAACAACTTAGCTTTCATTTGTGTATGCATTTTTGAACCTTATTTGAAACACTGCAAACCATAAATAAACTTTTTAAACAACTTTCACAGCCGTAGCTTTACGTTGCATTACAGGTCCCCTGATATAGAATAATACAAAATTGTGTGCTTGTCATATTTTAAAAGGGCACACAATATATATAAATCCGTGCAATTATCAGCTACTTATTCTTCAGCATTTGAAAAGGAGAAATCAGTTCGATGAATGCAGCACAACAAGACTCGTAAAAATTGATGGCAAGAATGGCCTTTCTGGTTTTTCATGTTCAAAAGCATTGTTTTGTTTTTAGTCAAGGCTAGATAGATATTAGTTTTTCATATTAATAAATTATAAAGGTGCACTATACCATAAAATATCCATTAAGTTAGGAGTAAACATGGGAACATCTTGCAAATTCAGGATTGAATCACTGGTAATACAACCGGCCAGAAATTTTCAGTGAAATATTTTTTGACTTGAAATGTCAACAGACTAAATTATATAACCTTTTGAGGAAAACTCTTGGTTTAAATGGTTTTGGCTTGAAATGAAAAAAAAAATTCCAGTTCAAATTGACTTTGCCTTAAAATGTAATTGTAGTAGGGGAAAAAAAAAACCGAAATCTAATTGGTAAGACTTAAAGCAAAACTCTCAGTTGGCCTTAACTTCTTGCTTTTTCTTTTCAGCTGATAAATTACAACTATTTTTGACATTTCCATTTTTCCATTATGATTCAGCATAGGAATTTCTTATGGTTCCAGAGGATAAACAAAAATCTAGGTACCTAAGCAGCCTATAAAGTTTTGTGACTATTGAACATAAACGGATTTTGAAGAAATGTTGCAAACTGGACTCAAGAAACTGATGAAGCACAGAAGGCATTGGCTTTAGGTTATTGAAAAAGAGATAATGAAATCCTGGTCCCAATAAATTGATTTTTAATGGGAATTTAATGGGACCGGAGGGAGTACACCCAAATGCTAACTTTAGCCTAGGGAGATAGATTAGTCTTCCTATGTTTCCTCTTCAGTTGGTTGGGAACGATAAGATCCTGCATTCAATCATCCCCTACAAGAGCTTAGCTGTAGCCTTTCTCCCTCCATTAACTCTAACAAATCTGGGAAGGCTGCCCTCTGTCAGCAGATACCAACCCCCTTATACTCCTCACTCATGGGGCCAGTTACGAAGGAACATGTGCCTACTGACTTCATGTGTGATCCTCCACTTACAGCTAAAAATAAAGATCACTCATAGAATTAAACCTGGGATTCCTGCAGATGTCACTTCTCTTAGCCTGACTGTATGTTGTCCCTGACTTTTTGCTTGAACAGAGAAAGCTGACTCTCTCTGAGAAACTATGCTTTATTGTGCTTGTGGACCCCAAATATGCCTTTTGCAAAAATAGCTGAGCCTGGCGCTATGAGCGGAAAAGACTGATGGGTGTATCTGCTTCAGTAATTCACTCTTTGTAATAGGAGCAGATCAGTAGCTCAAAGCAGTTGGTGCTGTGGCTCCTCATATCTCCAGTACGTTTGATTAAGGGGCATTTATTCAGATTAGATATGATCTGCCTGCATGCTATGTGTCTTACCAACCTAAAAGAGGAGGGATGTTGATACTTGGGGGTAAAATCCATTGTGTTCCATAGGAGAATACTTTGCAGGGATCTCAAGTCGGAGCATAATTTCTTTCAAGCGCATGCGTCCTCCTAAGTGGAGGGAAACTGTTAAGACACATCTGTGCAACCGTTCCCTAAGTAAGGGTCAGGCCAGCTGTAACATATTGCTGAGCACTTCTTGCACTGAAGAAGCCACGTGGCCATTAACATGACAAGTCACACCTGGTGTTAAAAATTAATAAATAACTTGTCTGTCAGGGAGTGCAGGCAGGAAGACAAAAATGAAGGCTTCTAAACCGCATTATGTCAGGGACACACACTGTCACAGTTCTGCTGCAAAAAGACACAGACTTAACTGCACTCGCTTCCTTTCCTGCCCTCACAGTTCAGCTGCCTTCCGATCACGGTGAGCTCTAGGACATGGCCATCTATGATAATAAGATGCCGTGCAACCTTCAGACATTTACAGAGTTTTTCAAGCCACTTCTAAGCTCCCTGGGGAAGCCCAGTCCATTTGCATAAGCATGTGATTAAAGGATGAACATAACCTCAAAATTATGTATACAGAAAACTTTTGTATAGCTGCTGGGAAGCTTCAAGCTTCAAATCAAATTGAAGACAGCTTTTCCTACAGTGGGGTTTTCATCTGAAGTGTAGAGTAACACAATTTATCCGTCAGCAAATGTACATCCTGAGACAACAAAGCGTAATGAAGAAAGATCTGTGGCAGGACTGATTCTGTGTGAATGAAGAGAACTTTCTCTGATAGTCCTCGCTAGAGAGGGAAACGACTGGAATTTCAGACACAGTCCCTGAAGACCCCAACAACACCCATACGAAAGCCAAGACCTTACATCAAGTGTTGGCCATAATCCTTCTAGATGGTTTAAATTCTTAAAACATGCACGCAAGCACAGTGTCACCTTCACATTGATAAAAAGAATAACCTTGGCCTTTTTTTAAGAAAGCCACTGAGGCAGAACTGCTCCTAACATCTTTCTAGGTCCTTTCTGGACCTCCTCCCAGGACCAAGTGACTCCCAAGGGCAACTCACCCCCACATGCTGCTCCCACAGCCAGAGAGTGCCAGCGGTGCTGCCACACTGCCAGTGACACTCTGGTACAAGCTGCCCAGGGATGAGGCTCATGAGGAGGGCTACAACAGGAAAGGTGCAAAGGTGCAAGTTCGTGTTGTGAGTGAGGGGGTATCAGCCCCAATGTTGGTAGACCTGGACCTGGACCACCTCAGATGTGGAAGCAGTCAGACCAACTGGAGGAGCCCCCAGAGAGGCACCACAGGGACTACAGACACTTGGGGCTCATCCCCTGGTGTACCCAGGTTCCACAGTACGGCTGGATGGCATGGACAGTGATCTGAGCCCCAGGGGGACATCAGCATCATTCTCATCAGGCAGGTGGCCAAGCCACCCCAGCAACCTCACTTTAGCCTCTAGAGAAGCAAGCGTAAGAAATCACAGGGAAGGGCGTCCCACTCCTAACCCTGAAAAGCTATTCCTAATCTGTTCCTCGCGATTCAGTTGTTAATATCTTAAAACGCATGAATGCTAGCTATTGTAAGCCTGGAGAGCCTCGTTACCAGACAGAAATCCTGCCCTTTTGCAATCCCGCTGAGTGCCTGACCTCCCTGGCGCCTCGCAGCAGAGAGTTCCATGGTTTAATTATCTCCTGTGTGAAAAGGGTTTTATTTGATCAGTCTGGAAATTGCTGCTTTTCAATTTACTTGAATATTTTGAGCCACCAGTGCTACAGTAGACAGGATTTAATATATCTTTATCATACTCTCCTTCACTCGTTTCCTTTCTAAGGTGAACAGTCCTAGCACAACCTTTTTCATGTGAAAGGTTTTCTGTGCCCCCAATCATTTTCTTTGCCCTTCTATGAACCTCTTTTAGTTTTCTTTAAGATAGAGCAGCTATTACTGTATATACATTTGAGGTAAGGCTGCATTATTTTTCTTATTTTTCTCTTTGTATTCCTCATCTGTCATGTAACATTTTGTTTGTTTTTCTGGGCCTTAGTGGCATAGTGGGAAGCTCTAAGTGAGCAGCATGTGGGGTACAAGCTCCCATCCCTAACCATCTACAGCAGATTTAAAACCCTGTAAATTGTGTAGACAGTTTAAAAAAAAAGAGCGTCTGCCTTACCACGGCATTATAAAGCTCCCATTTAATGCCAATTATTGGACCAAATCTTTTAGCAACTCCCAAGTGCACTTTGCCATCCTGGGCGAATTTTTTTCTGTAGCCCATCACTGTTGAGGTGTGTAAAACCCTTTCAGGTGTGGAATGGGCTGAAAGGGAGGCATATGGAAGGAAAGGGAGGCTACTTAATGCAAAGGATACCTTATAAAGAAACGGTAGCTTCCCACAGCATAGATAAGTTCAGGCAGTGGTGCTGTGGTCAGGTACATCTGCATGTACTTGGGTCAACAAGCAGAGCTGTCCCCGCTGAACAACCCACAAACTTTCAAAAAACCCCCCCACAAAACAGATTAAAAAATCCCACGAGGTGTTTAAAAACCCAAAGAATTCACTATATGTACTGTCCCAGTCCCACCTGTTGTTCCCACAGTGCTGTGTTTGCCCCAGCTCTCATCCCCCTGGAATGAGAGCCAAGGGATAAAGAGGGAGGCTGCTCAAGAAAGCTAGGAGACTTTAGAATCCTGCCCATGGCCATAGAAATTGAGACCAGAGCCCACAGCTTTCTTTTCTGGACGCTAACCCCTCCCAAGTGGCACTGACATATTTTATATGAAGACATGAATGAAACAAATGTGTTGCCAGCGTGATCTAACTGAACTGGGAGAGTATGAGATGGGAGAAAAGATGTAGGTTGGATATTTTTGTACAAGTCCAAACAATATCCACCTGGGAGGACTAGCGAGGGTTTTTCCCAACAACTCGTCTCCTCTAGAACTAGTTTGACTCTCAGCTAGCTGATCTATGAGAACAGTTATTTATAGCCCAGTCATAAATGAGGTCGAAATCCATATCTGCTACCAGTTTAGTGTATAAGCCAAGTACTAACAGTGTCACCACATTCCACAAACGAAACAATCTGGTTTTGTTTTAAATTACCTCTATTCCTGGGGTAACAATCAGATCATCAACAGGACATTAGGTAGCATTTTCCTTCAAACCAAGAGAAAAGCAGCATGCAGAAATGCAGGGAGACCTTGGGTAAATATCACCACTGTCAGCAGCTCAAGGGAAGGACCCTGGCTTTGCAGCTGTCAACTGAACATCAGCACTTTGCAAATGACTATAATGGGTGGAAGCAGAGAGGGATGGGTGCAGTAGTGAAAGGAGCAGACACAGGTGTCTGCTTATTCTTTGTTTGCAGGCAGGTCCTGATAACAGCCTTCTGCCCTTTCAGCTCAAGCTGTAGGAGAAAGGAAGGGGGCTGTCCATCTGTCAGACCTCTTGTTGGCCATTCTTTGTCATGATTCCCTTTTTCTTCCCCTTCATTTTCTTTCCTCAAACAGCTATGACAATTTGTATCTGCAAATTGTAATCTCTTGGCAGCTGGTAATGAGCTGGGCTGGAACTTTACAATGCCAACAAGATAGAAAGAGGAAAAATAGGAAGATTTACGCATCTCAAGCACTGTAAAATGGTGCTCTGCACTCACACAAAGCCACGTACCATACCCCCAAACTGCGGACACCCACCAGAGGAGGAAGCTTGCTCTGCTGAGGGAGACTCAGAGTTCAGGAAGGCACTTGGGAGCAAAAATAAACTAACAATTGCACCAAATAGACTAACTTGCACCATCTTTTCCATCCTTCTGTCGTACCGAAGGGTGAAGGGGAATCCTTCGCATCCTCCTTTGGATGCCCTCATAGAGGAAATACAGTGGCCCAAACACCCTAGTGCTGAGCCATATGTAGTCCTTGCCTCGCTGTGCAGGGGCAGAGAGGCTCTGAAAAGGAGCCAGTCCAGGAAAACTGGCCTCTCGCCATCGTTGCTGTGAATGCTGGGATTCAGCCAGTGGCCTGAGGAAAGGAACAGAAGAGTTTTTTGGAGCTACTTTTGCTTCCTCACCCCTTCACGCTTTACTATTTTTACTGTGTCCACGTTGTCTCACATGGACAAAACTGGAACTTGCGTCTGCCACCAGCATGTACTAGTGTATGTACACCACCTTTGGAAGGCAGGCTGCAGGAGACGGGAGGCTGTGGTCACTTTTGCCTTTCCCTTGCAGGCCCAGGCTGAGTTCAGACCCCACAAGTCCCACCAGCGCTTGCACCAAGAGATACCATGACGGTCAACAGGTGTACTTGCTTTCCTGGGACAGCCCCAGGGTTTAAGTCCCCTGTCTGTGCATCACAAAAAAATTCTCTGAGATGTTATTTTGTCCCAGAGTTTAGAAACAATATTACAGAATATATAATAGTCCTGCGTGCGTTGCACTGGGAAGGTGGCATTTCCCAGTCTTCCCCACTGAAGCTACAGCCTCCCTGAGGAACCTGCTGTGCAGAGGAAAGAGATTGGGAGGTAGGGGCCACAGACTTCAGATCTGAATATTTCTGTCATGTAACCTGATGTGGGAAGAAGAAAGAAACACCCTGTCATGGTCTCACATGGGGAACATGTCTTCTGAGGCCTTTTTTTACCCCCCTATCTCATCATTCCCCATATAGTGTCCTTTTAAGAGGGATCCCAGAGCATCTTATCTATCCCGAATCAGTTCTGTGGTATATCCACAAGGGCATTTGAAAAGAGGTGCAAGACATCAGATCACCATTTCTCCATGCCTGGTACGAAGTTCCGTGCCTACCCTCACTATGGAGAAGTGCACCCTTGTGGGATCTCCAAAATGCAGCTCAAAATTATGTTCCCCATTCTTCCACTGCTTCACTACTCACAGGTACATGAGCTGGACCATCTCAGAGGCAGCTATGGGGCGTTTCCTGCAGGTGCATGGCCCTAAATACATCCTGGAGGCCACTTCTGCACAACACTGCAGACCTGCCAATCTGGCCCTTAGAGTCTGGAAGACCCTAACCAGTGTTACAGGGCCAGATGCATCTGACACTGAGGTACTCCCATTTCCAGGAGCGTAATCTTACACCAAAAACCAAAGAAAACTTTCAGAGCCCAGAATAGTAGTTTAATTTGCCACCCCATTCCTGCCCACTGTCTGACTATAATTCAGGATCCTCTCATAACCTGTTTTTACTTACTTGCTGTAGCAAGGGTTACAATGTTCTTGCAGCATATTTGGGAAGGTGTCCTCAAAGCTCCATCTCTCTGGTTGCCAGATGCTCAGCTGCACAACGCTCAGACTTGAAATGGTTTTCTGCTGCCTTCTTTGGCTCACAAGTAGTTCTCTGTTGTGATCCATGACTGAAGGTTGGATGCAGCAAAGATGGACACTGTTGTTCTTTAGATAGAGTCTGACATGAGTTTTAATTTCCTCCCAGCCCTTCATAGCCTTTGTCATTTACTTTACTACACTCCTACATTTTATTATCCAAATTGAACTGCTTTAGGTTCAGTCATAAAGTACCACCTATCTGATGGTTTTCAGTGTAGGGTTGTCCCTGGGACCATGTTCTGTTGGCCTTCCACATTGTAAAACAGTTGTGTGCAATGATATTAGACCACAAAGAGCCATGACGGATAACTGGTTGTTAGTTTGAGTTTTCCCAGCTAATTTAGTTCCTCCAGCAACATAAAGAAGAATGTACTTCAAACAACCAGTGTCCCCTGTTGGCTTTCTTCAGTGCTGCAGAGACATTTATTACCCTTTCCTAGAACAAAATACAGTGTTAAATATAAAAGCAATGGTTCAAACAGCCATAAAATGTATTGGGGCATACTATGGATTCAATTGATTTCAAAGCTTAGATTTAGGGAAAATTTATAGTCGGGGACTTCATTTTTCCAAAAGCTTGGCTTAGTTATTTAATATTGATCTTAAGATTATGATAAAATACATTTCTATTGATTTCTGTGAGGAAAAATTCATCATTGCAAGAATTTCTGGCTCTATATATTGGGTGGGTGAAGATGCATGCAGCTCTTTCTGGCTCGGGTCTTTGCACACTGCAGTTATGAAGTACCAGAGGAGAGTGGAGTATGGGAGGGTGGAGCAAAACCACTGAACTCACATGCTTCCATATCTCAAGACAAAGCAAAGTGACCCAGGAAAATAAAAGCAGAGACCATTCTGGTGTGGTGCGGATTTTGTTAATAAAATGTGGTTGATTTGTCTCCTTTATAGCAGAACAGAGAATTATAACTGTTCCACGTCTTTGCTTCAGTCAACTTGCCAATCTGTTTAGCAAATACATAATTCTGCCCTTAAATATATGCTGTTACAAGGTTAAAAATAGTCTTATAAAAAAGGTGCCACTTAATTAAGTTCCTCTGGGCTAGACTGTAATACTTCGAGTATCACAGTTGTTACTTAATATAGATTAGGACAGCAAGTTTCTGTTTTTCCATTTTTTATAATACTTTTCACAGGATCCCAATTACATCTGGATTCACACTAGGTAACACCTGATTATGGAAATAATTTTAATTTAGTCAATAGACTGGCAAATGCCACTCAACTTGAGTAAAAAAAAAATCATTTTTTTTCCAGACCAAAATGAGTGTAAAGCGAGTTAAACAGAGAGTACAATTCAGCAGTGATAGGCTAAGCTATCAGGTAGCTTAGGTAGGAGGGTATTCTGACTTTCAAAGCCAAATACATCGATGCAGAGTCAAGATTACTTCAAAAAGCTGAAATATTCAAGGGATGGAAATGACCAGATTATGCATTCCAGCAGCTTCATCCCTACTCTGCACTATATTAATGGGCCTATAGGAAAAGATAAATGATAAAGTCATGCAGGTCTTAAGCATATTGTGATAGTACATCCTGCTTTTTGTCCATTCATTCCTTAAGTAAAAGATTTAACCAGAGCTCACTATAAAGCTAGCCTAACTAGCTGATTTATCTGAGTCTATGTCTGCTTTGCTTCACCAGAGAACAAAACAATTAAAGCACACCAATGTTTCTACTCCTAGATGTCTTTACAGAAGGACTGAGTGGACACTGCTCACATTAAATTCACCTGTTGCCTTGAAGACTGCAGTCACAGCGTTATTTCCGACTGTATTTGTAAGCTGGAAAATAAAATCAAGGTATCACCTTGTGACATGTTGGCTTGGGTATGTGTTTACTGCAGCGCTTTTCTGAGTGTAATATATTAGACTTGCTCATGTATACCATCATTCCCTGTGGTAGGTAAGTTAATGAAACTGTTTCATTAGCTTATGAAGTACAAGTCAGAGTTTTGGGGACTTTGCTTCTCTGCCTTACAGGGTATAGGTGGCTATTTGACAACTAGAGCAAGTGTACATGCAGTATCAGAGCACTAATCATTAGCACTGGCAGGTCCTCAAAAGGTTTATGTTTAAAATTACCCACTGTTCAGTGCTTTGAAGTAAATATTGGTGTTACCTATATTGAATTCAGATGTCACAGAAATCTAGTCTATGACTCTTTAAGATCTGAAGGTTAAACTTTATGCCAATGCCTAGCAATCTTGATAGCAGTGGCACAAGCGTGAGCAGAATGAGTTAAGACCATCAGGGACTCCTGAGCAAATCAGCAGGGAAGGGAGGCTCCAAGGACACTCGGCACTCGGAGGAGAAAAGGCTTAAAGAAGCAGTATTTTCCCACAGCTGTAATTCACTTAAAAGGCTTATTGGTAATCAAAAAGCAAGACTACCCACAGAGCTGAGGAAATCGTAAAGCTCTACTAGTTTCTACCAGAGAAGCCTGATCCAAAGCCTGTTGTAGTTGAGCAAGGATTCCCACCAACCTTCATGAGCTCTGGCTGATGCTGCAAATGACTTAAGGACTCCACAACATTAACTGCTAGGAAAAAACATCAGTCTGTTAAAGTCTGTCCTCACAAACCCAGAAAATACCAACCAGTCTACAAGTAGCTAATATCAGCATATCCTCAAAAATCCAATTAGTGGCTGCAACCTTGAATTTTATCCTTGTCCAAAAATACATCTTGTTCCTTTTCACAATGGGTTTGCACTCTACCCCCTCCCCAACACACATGCCTCGGTAGCTGTCTTTTCTCATCCATGCCAAACTGCAGACTCTTTTCTGTGAAGTAATTTTGTCTGAATTGCCTGTGCACCCACCCATCCCATCCCAATTTTAGTCCATGGCATCTTGTTTTCAAATTAGTTGCTATCTTAAACAGCTTACTGCCTTCAATATGTTCATCTCAGGATTTCGTTTACCTCTCTGACAATCTCCCATTTTACCTCATTTCTTCCTCAGGCCACAGAGGCCAGCACAGGCTAATCCCTCCTCATAACTCAAAGTCCAAACCTCCAGAGTATTTAAGATTTTCCTTCACAACACCTTTTCAATTTCAAAGCTCTAAGCAATTTTACCAGTGCCCAGAATAGTATATAATATTAATATTTCTCAAGTTTCAGCACAGCAAAATAACCTTTACTTATTTATGGTGTATAATACAACTCACATGGAAGTTTGGGGTGCTTCCTTCATAGCCGCGGCTCTGTAACTCCTGTCAAAGCACACACAGGTACCATTTTGCTACCTGCTGTTTCAGTAAAAGACCTTCTTCTCATTGCCTTGGGAAAAAAACTAGCTCAACTGAACACTCCTTCCCCCAATCTCTTCTTCCTCCTGTTTTTCACTTTTTATGTACAAATGTCTATAGCTCCTTCCAGGATCCCAAGACAACCCTGCTTTGTCCTTTACAAGCACCAGAGACAATAAGTGCTGATTGCAAGTAGGATATCTAGTTGAAATTAATCATGCATCCTACTCGTTTAGTCCTTTTCTCTTCTTAGGTGAAAAATGAAAGTCCTCTCACATATAATTCACAATGGATGAAATTCACTGCTGAGCAGAAGGCCAACCCAAAGTCTGTGCAATGCTGAATTGCCTTTAAAGCTCTGTTTTGAAGGTTTCTGAAAGCTGAGGGAAGTGAAATGTCTCTGTGCCAGCCCCCCTGCCCAGGGATGAATTCCAGTCTTTGTGAACTGTCCAGGAGAAGAGTTTGATTTTTATTCATGTGCTTATTGTTTGAAATTACTTGAAACGTGGTTCATGCCCATGCATTTCATAGGTGCATTGCCTTATCAGTAGTAAAAATATCCAGAGATACCATTATGCAGTGGCTTGTTTCCACAAAGGACTCGGTTATTGATTTACTCATAGATGGCTATCAGAGATAGTGGTTTAAGTTGTAAATGCTGCTCTTTACTGTGGGAGCAATACACAGGTCAGTCTCTTATTTCTCTTTCCTGATGGGATGATTCCCAACTCTGCTCTAAGTTTTAAAGCTGAATCCTTCTAGAAAGGCATGCAGTGCAGAAATGTAAAGATTCTTGACATTATTGTTTTTCCTAGCATTTTTCAAGAAATTCACTTAGGTGGAATTTTGAAAAGTGAATAAAAAGGGCATTGACTGAAACCCATAGCGTTGATTCACATGAATGTGTATGGATGGATTTTCACCAGCTTTTCGTTCAATCACATATTTTGCATGAAAAAATAGAGGATACTCTGCACAGATGTAGTTGTGGGGATGCTAGTGGTTTGCACATTGTTCTCCCCATCCACTCCATGGATGTTTTATTGTTAAGATGACAACTGCATAAACTTTTCAGTATCCTATCCAAGCTCATAAATTTCTCCTTCAGACAAAGAAATTAGCTATCTAGGAACAGTACTGGAAGGAAAAGATCCCAGCTGTGTAAGCCGGGGTTGGAACTTTGCTACTGGGACTGAGCACACAGGACAATAGTACTGGCAGACAGCCCTCAAGCTGATGGTCACAGCACAGACCCCAAGTGGAAGGAGAGAGGTCTGGGGGATCAGCAGCCTAAGGGTTTTCTTGTTCTTTCCATGTAAATGTGTGGAGAATAGGCATTGTTCCTCAGGATAACATAGCAGGATAAAATCTAAACGGGGACAACTTTACAGTTTTCCTGCTGCCAGCTCCCTTATCAATGTTTGCTAATGCTCTGCATCCATGAAACTGAGCCGTAAGGACCACTATACAGTTTACATCATTATTATCTGTAAGACAGCTTTCATAAATCAAGACGGACTTTAAAACTGCCCACATCCACTTAAAATACTGCAAGGTCTTCCACAGAAAACAACATTAAATATTTTTTTCTCCAACATACCCAAAAAGGGATGTTTGTGTTGGGCTGGGGGTGGGGGACTTTCCCTCAGGCTTTTTTCTCATTCTTCCTTCCTTGTAAGCATTTCGTCATGCAGCAAGGCATGGCTGGTCAACCTACTTACTTACCAGACCCAGCAGAGTCATGCAGTTCTGTATTTGACTGGGAACCTTTCCAATGAAGGAGGTACGTGGCTTGACTTGCAGAAAGCAAGGGGGTGAAGACTTTGAGCCCTCCAGACTGTTTAGGGCTGGGATGTAGCTGTGTGACCCTTACCACTGAGAGAGAAAAGCAGTCCTAAAAGGAGGGGCAGCAATGTTAGTCCTGTCCTAGGCACAGAGGGCGGCAGCCTCAGCCCCACTTCGCTCACTCCCCTAAAACTCTGCCCCTATCCCACACAGTATGTGCTCCCCGGATACTTCAGCCCCTGGTTGTCTTGTCCAGCTCCTGGAACCTGCGATGCTGTTGAGGGAGACAGAAAGACTACGGCCACACCAGCGATTCTCAGTTGCTCACAGCTGTGGGACTGTCACTGCTAACACTCAGTGGAAATGGGGGACCACAGGCATTTATGTCCTGCAAGCAAGGCACCTCTGCTGTCTCCAGTGAAGGATTTGGGAACTTCTGGTTGCCTTCAGGTCAGAAAACTTTCCAGGCATTGAAACACACCTTGTCAAACTAAACTGCCTGGGCAGACCCTGGAGCACTTTTGGCCTATGCCAGCCAGCATACTCCTAAAGGTTCTCCCAGCGAGTTTTGGGAGCTCACACAGGTCAAGAGCTGCTCCCAACAGGCAATTTGCAGGGAACCACCTTTTTTACAAGCCTGAGAGGGTTTATCCGTATGGAACAGCTCTGTCACTACCTGTGAGGCTCAGCTGGCCTTCCCCTGGCAGATGCTGGGCTCTGGATGCCGCCTCTCCCGAGGCTGTGAGGCAGAGTTATCTCAACCCTGCTCGTGTGATGAATGCTCTGCCACATTTCTTGGGTGGGACAAATGCTGGAGTCTGAGGTAATCTTTGCTTTTATTGCCCCACGCTTCACAGCCCCGATGCGAATGAACCACTCATACAGTGAGTTTTTCTGTGAATTTCTGGCATCAGCAAACATGTATTTATGGAATAAGGCCCTTTCTTTGGCATTAAACATGCTGCCAAACATAGTTTTGCTTACTTTTGCCTTGTGACGGACGACTTGCTAACTTCTCCATCCATTGCTCCATCAGCCATGAAGATGCTCTTCACTGGAGTGAGCACTCCCTTTGGTTATTCACTTCAGTGCCTTCTCCCTTTTGACTGCTGGCTGATTTCTTAAATCTTTCTGCAGCATGATAGAGTACTGAGCACCATCTGACACAAGGGAAATAGCACGCTATGTCCCTTCATCCTTAGTATCAAACTCATCGTTTTCTTCAAGGAAAAAATGCAATATATCAATGGTGCAATGGAAGGCATTTGATATGGAGACAGGAGTTCAGCAAATTTGAATCCTAAAACAGTATGGATTATTAATGCCTGGGAAGCTCAGTTTGCAAATCTTTTTGCAATCAAAACCTCCCACTGCTTCCACCACAGTTTGTTCTGCAGGTCCTAGAGCCCCATTTCTGTCACGCAGGGGTAGGGGTGGCAGGAGGCTGTCCTCCATGGCAGAGTGTTCCAAAGCAATGAGGCAGGGGGTACTACAGCAAGAAACCAGTCAAAGGAAAGGCTCCTGCTTTCATTCCCCTTAACAGCACACAGCAGAAAAGCACATCCACACACAGCTATAAGGACATGACTACTCCTACTGCACCCCTGTTGTGGTTCACCCCCAGTCGGCAACTAAGCACCACACAGATGCTTGCTCGCTCTCCCCCTCCCCAGTGGGAGGGGGGAGACAATTGGAAACAAAAAGTAAAACCCATGGGTTGACATAAAGGCAGTTTAATAGGACAGCAGAGGAAGAGAAAATGATAATAATAATAATGATAAAAGAATATACAAAACAAGTGGTGCACAATGCAATTTCTCACCACCCACTGACCGATGCCCAGCCAGTCCCCAGGCAGTGATTGCTGCCCCCCAGCCAACTCCCCCCAGTTTATATGCTGAGTATGATGTCATATGGTATGGAATACCCCTTTGGCCCGTTTGGGTCAGCTGTCCTGGCTGTGCCCCCTCCCAGTTTCTTGTGCACCTGGCAGAGCATGGGAAGCTGAAAAAGTCCTTAGCTGGTATAAACGCTACTTAGCAACAACTAAAACATCAGTGTGTTATCAACATTCTTCTCAAACTAAATCCAAAACACAGCACTATATCAACTAGTAGGAAGAAAACTAACTCTATCCCAGCTGAAGCCAGGACAACTCCAAACTCCAGGCTGTAAAGAGAAGTCAACTTGTGGGAAGGCAGCTTCCCCATTTGAAGTCATGCACCAGAGTCAGATTGGCAGATAAGGAGTAGGACAGGAATTGACTAGGGATAAAAAGAAAGGTGGTAATTTCTCAGAGGTAAAATAGAAACCAAAGTGGAGGTTTAGCATCCATTTTGTTAATGAAGACTGGACAAAATTTTCTTCGCAACAGGCAATAAACGGCCTATAGCAGCCTCTCTGAGACAGTGTAGTCTTTGAGACCTCCAGACCAAACTTGGAGTAATGGCAGAACTGAGTAACAGTTTTCCTTTTCATTTATGATTTTCAAACAATTTCCTGTCTCTTGTGATTTCAGGGAATTTTCTCTGTCCTAGAGACAAGAAGTTGCCATTCAAAATTATAAGTAAAGCAAAAAAATGAGCTAGTTATTTACTCCTTTCTTTTTCTTTCTAAGCGTCAGGAATTACCAACCAGCAGACTCCTAGCCTGTGCTGCGGGTTGGTTTGCTGTGATGCATCAGTTCCTTGTCAGTAGCTGCAAGTAAAACATTTTAGGTAAAATCACTCATTTGAAGCTAGAACTTGATCAAGCCTCCTTGTAAAGCCAACAAAGATTGGGTTTAGACTTCAGCTGACATTGGGTCAAGATACCGTTGTTCTTAGTGTTCACTTTATAGCAAATATTGCATATTTAAAACCATCCAGTATGTCATTCCTAGGTTAAATATGTATTGCTTTTTGCAACATTACAACATTTTGGAGGTTTTGATACACACTACTTTTAGACACTGGTGGGAACGGCCGGAAGAATACTGATAATGTTTGTTCTTTGTATTGATTTCTGCAATAAATGAGTCAGTAAAAGCAGATGAAGGAATTCATATATGTTATGTATGAGTTATAGGCACTTCCAACATTCTTCTTTCTAATTCACACCTCAGTAACATTACAGAAAATGTATTGTGTCAGTTTCATTAGTCTTTGCATTCTCCTTCCAGAAATATGAAGTAGATATTGATTTTACCAAATTAAAGTATAATCCAAATCTTTGGCTATATGAATTTGTCTATATTTTTTTTTAGAGTGCACTGGTTTTCTAACTATCATCAATTTTGTCCCCTGACCTGTACTTCAAACACAAGTATATTAAAATGATCTATTGGTTTCTTATATAAGTGGTTGTTTATAGACACGTTATTGTCTGTAGAGTCTGGAGTTTGGCTAACTCTTTTTAAGCTGGTTGTGCCTCAGCTCCAGAAGTCTGATGCCTGCTTCTAAAAGGGGGTTGTTCACTTTCTGGCAGCAAATAATGAAATGAAACAAATACAATCTGTAATAGAATCAAATGCGAGTACAATGAGTCCACAATTCAATTTGGATTTAATAGAGTTGCTTAATCCCGTTAAAGGGTGCCCTCATGAGAAAGATGCTTTAGCAGCCTGAAGCAGAGCTTGAAATGTGAGGACAGGCAGTTAAAGCTGGCTTCATGCTGCAGTAGAGGACAAGAGGGGACAATATGCTTTTGCGCTGTGCCACAGAGCCAAGTCTGATGACACCATTCTAGACAGACTGGAGGTTGCTGATGGGACTTCACAGAGAGCGTGGAGAAAGATGTAACAGTTACCAGTGTAGGAGATTATTTTCCATTTTCTGCCCATTCTGAAAGATCCAAGGGGCCAGGGGAAGTATTGCATCTGTTTGGATATACTTGCCATTTTCTGTTTTGCTGTGATGGAAGTGTCTTACAAGAAGCCAGACTCATCATTATATGAAGCAAAGGAAGCTTCATCTGTGGGAAAAACAAGAAGAGAGAAACACTAAAAATGAATTGTCACTCTACAGGAGTAGAAACAGTTATTAATTTTTGTGGAGCCACTGTTTCATCTAGGAATAATTAAGTAAGTCTTGCAAGAGACAACAAGAAGCCTATGCAGTTACATCATAAATTCTATTTTTCAAGATACAGTCCTTAAACATAAATTGCACTTTTCCTGCAGGAAATGCACATATTTTTTTTACAGGCATAGAACATCCTCCACCAGAATTCACTGTGAAGAACAGGTGGCATCTTATCGCTCCAGGAAGATAAGGAGCAAAGGACTTACTGTGCCCATAAAACAGACTATGGAGCTAGCTAGGAGGAAATTATCTGGGTTATTAGCATCAGGATGTGAAAAAACACACATCTCTAACTACTTTAGAGGCTGGCACTGCAGAAAAAAACCTAGGTCATTAAAACCAGCTCATTGCTATACCATACCCCAGCTATCCTACAAAGCTATTGTTTTTCCTGTCTCTCTTCAGATTAACTCCTCGTACAAGAGACGTCATCCAAGAAATATTTGCCACCAAGTCCTGGCAATGCAGGTTTCTTTCTATTCTTCAACACTTGATGTATTCCCTCCTTCCCCTGTTTTGAAATAACCCCTCCTAAATCACCCAGCTAGTCACATTCTTGAAAGTTTTACTAAACTTTATTTGGAGTAAAAGGCACTGGCAGAACTGTCCTTGCCCAGTTTACTTGTATCCACTCTGCTCGGACAGTGGTTTCCAATTTTTAATTTTTTTTTACTGAACTCTAAAACATTCCCCAGATGTGCCCAGGCTCTTCTATAGTGATCATAAATCCATTGAAAATGTCCTGGGTTTTACTTATTTTCTGTGGACCTCTTGAAAGTAGTCTTTATATGTGCAGACTTTCTGTGGACCTTGCACTGAAAATTACGCAGCTCTACTGATTTCTAAATCTGGCTTCCTTGATGGGGCAGTGCTTAAATGGGGTGCTTATAAGGTGAAGCTGTGAAGTGAAAGTTTGTTCCCTGCTCCTTAACTTCCAAAATAGGGAAAGTCGTCTCCTCTCCATGTAAGCAGTCATGAGCAGAGCATTAGTTAACAAGTAGCTATGGCCCAGGAGCAGACTTTGGTCTCCTTTACCTGTGCACATACCCTCTGAACTGTCTCAACTAGCTTGTGGCTGGTGTCCTAAGTGTTCAAAGTGCAATTGTTACATGTCATGCAACATGAATCACAATAAAACTGACCCTTTTACTCAAGCCTGCTGCTTGAGCAGATTGCCTGGCCATGGAGAGAGTTGGGTTCCTACCTTGGGTGCTGTCATTGGAGACCTCTAAAGGCCCTTGACTTCTTAGACAGTCAAATGAGATGCCTAATGATCGCCTGTGTGAATACCTTGTCCACTTCCACTGCATGTCAGGCAAACTCTCCACTTAAGGTCAGGTCTGCTTCTGCACTAGCCTTATTTTTCCCCTTTGATTTTAGTGGGTGATGATGCCATATATCTAGAGTGGAAGATAACAAAATTAGTCCTCAGAATCACAGGTAAGTTACAGGAAAGTCACACAGTTACAACTATTTTTTCTCAGTCATGCACTGAGCAATCTGAAGGGGAAGTCACTGAGGTAGAATTAACATCAAACCCCAAGGAGCCACTTCTGCAATGTCATTTTTCAGAGCAAAGTCACTTGTCAATGCCACTTCATTTTAAACTGTGTGTTGGTGAGAAGGTATAGATGAAAGGAACTGCACCCTTCAGCCTGGAGAGGTCATGGTAGAGCTGTATTTTGGGACCTTGTGTACTCAGTGACCTGATCCTCAGCCAAGTTACAAGCTCAACAGAAATACAACTTGACATTATCATTACATTGAGGCGTTTAGATAGCACCATAAACATACATACTGCTTTAGAGAATACAGATAGACATATTTTCTGCCCTGAAGACCTTAGGATCAGAATAATGAAGTAAAATTACAACTAGCACTTAATCTATTGAATATCTCCCATTGCACAGCAGACCCTCAGCTACTTTAATAATAGGGTCGTATCACCTAATCTCATGTACTGAATATTTAGTGCTGAGTTAAAGAATTGTAGACATTGAGTTGTTAATACCATTTGCTATGCTTCTTCAGTGTTCCTCAGTGTTCCTCTTCTTCAGCCTTTTTTACCTAACTGCCAACTAGATACAGCCCTATTGAGCTTGTCAGATCATGGTCCAGGCTCCCAGCCAAGTGGAAATAAAATTTTAATCCATGTTGCCAGTTGTCAGGGAGGGGGAATTGATCTAACTGGCCCACTCCCTCAGTTAGAACTGGTTTACTTCTGGGTGATTTTGAGGAGAATGTGCTGTATTGCTGAGCATGTAGCCCTTTTACTTTCCTGTGTGTCATTCAGTATCACCATTAGAAGAAGGTTGAAGAGAAGGAAATGGATTGTAGAAGGCTGGAGATTTCAACACATTTGATCTGAGAGAATATTAGGAAGCTATCATTTGCCTTTGAGCTTTATATCATATATATACTGAAATAATTCCAACATGTCCTGCTGGATTAAGAAATATACTTACTGTCAGACATCCAAGTACAGTTTTCTTGTTATTGTGAATGAAATACAAGTATTGGGAAATACATGCAAAACATCAATGCTGTAACCAAAGAAAGATGTTTGTGGTTTTAAGACTGCCAGAAAACAGGGAACAGCTTCTTCCTGGCTCTTCTGTCTTACCATCCACGGGAGCCAAACATGGTTCATCTGTCTGAACAGCAGGACAGAGATCCTGTCCTACTCCCTGGTGTTATCTCCCCTACAGAGAACACCAAACCCCTCCGAAGAGTCTCTTCCTCTGGGGTGATAAAGTCAGTTCTGGTGCCAGCTCAGATGTTGCCTTTAGGAGAGAAAATAGTGCTGTTTCTGAATGATTCCAGATTGCTGGAGCTACTAATTGTGTTCCTGTGTGCATGCATTAAAAATACAACTATATCTTTTAAAGAAGGAAATAATTAGAGTTGAAGTGAAAGTGTTATACTTAGCCTACCCTAAAGGAAGAATATTAGACCACTCTTTTCATTGTTACTATTATCATTAATGTAGCAAGAAACAAACAGTGTTATCCCGGTTTGGACA
>VYZW01024118.1:53952-66596 GCA_013401315.1 Balaeniceps rex
AAACTTGTGTTATGGATAGATACAAGCCATTCCAGGAAACAGGTTTTCCTATTGAACTGGCTTGGGGATTGACAGCCAGCACACACTTTAACAGGTCTTCTGTCCTGAGAACCTGTGAGCTTTCTCAGTTTCAACTGTCAAAAATTTTTCCAGGCCACATGCGAGAGTGGAGATAGAGAGATGGCACTGCCTAGAGAAAGAGCAGGGACAGAAAGATGGTGAATCTATTGACTGCTCTGCACCTAGACAGCCATGCATACCGGTATGGAAGGTGGGCTGATGGAGCAATTCAAGACCAGCTAACAGATACACAAGATAAACATACGACCATTTAGCATGTGGCACTGAACTAACTTTTCAAAAAGCAATTGCTAACCATACTGAACATCTCTCAGAAGACTTTCTGAGCTTGGAGGGTATGTCTAAGTAGTTAATCTACTCTTGGCACACTTTCTTCATTAACAAAAGAACTGGTAGAAAACCGTAAGTGCTGTCCCTCTACACTTACCAGATAGCCCATACCCTACCTTTACAATGAACAGCTCTTGAAGACCAATCTGCATGCGGTGGGCCCTGTGAAAAAATTGCCCATTATTTTTAGGATACAAGTGGGCTATTTTGTGATATACAGCAATATTTGCACACTTGCAATCAGCTAAATGAAGTTACTATTCTTCTTCTAGTCCCTTAACAATCATATCCCCTTCACTGATGCCAGGTATTTGCTTGGCCTTAGAAATTCTACGTGGATTCACACTCACAGTGCCATCAGCATACATGGCATACACGATTCAGACCATGTCAATTTACCTAATGCAAGTTCTCTCTCTGCTTGGTTTAATGGATTACAGACGCATGACTTTGGCCAGTTATCTGAAAAAGCCTATGCTGTGAAACTTGGTATTTCTGTTCTTGGAATGAAGTTTCTGTTGATTTAAATCTATCCTATATATTGCTAACTGAGGTTTCACTTTCGTAACTACAGAAAGCGGTCCTCCACACCAGGAGCTCCAACCTTCCTGTGATTGTGTACCACTATCAGAGCCTGCACTGTCAGCTCCCTTATACATTTGTGTCTAGGAGGAGACATTAGGATGCTCAAGCCTTCAGTTGCATGCTTCAGGAATCTTTGCCCTGTATTATATTTTTGCATTTATTCTGGTAGGTTGTGTATATGTGCACTCACCCATTCATTCCCTTGCACTTCACCTATTCACTCTCATTCTTATAACAGAAAATTATCTGGTCTTTCCTTTGGCTAAAATGGAAATTAAATCCTGACAAGCAGATAAAACAAAGTGGCATAGAGTCATATGAATTACTATTAAACATCTAAAGCTTTAGTGCGGGCATTTTAAAGTGTTCCTAAACCTGAATATATTCTTTTTAAAATATTCTAAACTTAGCAATGATGTTCAAACTGTAGAGAAAGTTAGCCCTTCAAGATTTGTTAGACACAGACAAGAAGTTACATATACATATACATTCATATACATTTAAATTCACCTCCTGCTTATTTGGACCACAAACTTTACCTTAACTTTTACTCCTAGTTTGCAAAACTTTATTCAAAGGTCAGCTTAAAAAATTATCAGGAAACTGAAAAGTCCTCTCACCTGATCAAGTGATAACCTTGCAAGAATCTGAATAGTATATCTCTTTGACCTCTGCCCATGCCTCTTGCAAACTTTGAAACATCAAGTCAGGTTTGAGATGCAAATGTAAATTGAATGAAGTGACAGTCAGTGATGAAGAACAGTGTGACAGGATTCCTTATCTGTGGACTGCATAACAGATGAGGGATTTAGCAATCAGGTTTCTTCAAGAAAGGACAAGCTTGTTTGCTGTGTTACACACAAGCATATTTTTGGGTCTCAGGTCTTTTATCACGTCATAACCAATTCACCAATGGCAGACCTGTTAGAATTCTCTGGACTAAGGTGGACTGGTCACTTCTGCCATGTGTTTTACACAATTAAATTCTGCCTTCTCAATCTCCATCTTTCCTGATGTAGATGTGATGTTTAGTACTATATTTTGACTGGAAAGTATAGGGAAAATATGACAGCAAAAATGATTAGACTAGGAGTAACTTTTAATTATTTTCTGCTCCCAGATTCCACCAAAAGGGGTTTGTACTTTAAAATTCAAAATTTAAAATTAATTTTCTGTTGTCAGCCTGAAGAGTCTGTGTTAGGTGAGTACCCACAAACCCCACCACCATTTTGTGCTATTTGCTCTCTATTTTGGATTGTCTATTCCCTTATGGACAGATTCTCATTAACAAAAATCAAGAAAAAAACCCCATCAACCTGTCAGATTAGAGCAATTGGGGACCTTGTTCACAGAGCTAATGAAGAAGCCAGAACACAGGCAGAGAAAGTGAAACTCTTTCCTCTTTCTATTTTTTCCTTCCAGGTCAAACTGTCTTATGGGACAAATGCTGCGGAGAAATTGTGTATCCTGCTACCTCAGGTCTTCTTCTGAGAAAACGAAACATTTCAATCTTCTGTGCTTTCAGTCTACAAAACAGCTGAAGATTTTTTTCCTTGAAAAGGTTTGGGAAAACTGGAACCTCCTTAAGATCTTTTTTGTGTGTACTTACAAATATTACTTGTTTATGTGTAATATAGTTTCAAACTATAGTATTTAACGTTATGACACTAAGAAAGTCAGAGTTGGGTTAGGAAAATTCACACACACACACCCCCGCAACTGAAATCCACACCACAAGAAGAGTAGAAAACATTTACCTGGGAATCCTGGAGCACAAATGAGACTTTGTGGATTTGTCTCCATGGAGATGCAGTTGTTTCTAAAGCTTTTTGCTTTCATTTAGCCATCTATATAATGAGTGTGGGACAGGTCAGAGAGACAGAGAAAAGGGGAAAAAACCTATGAGGAGTGTAAGGAGTGCTAAATGATCTGAAAAAAAATATGGATTACAAAGATTTTGTTTTCATATAATAAAGAGTAAAAAGGGGTAAATGGAGATCCCCCACTTTTGTTCCCAAAAATGTCTTATAGTTTTTCCTTAGAGAAGTTTAAATAATTAAAAATTGCCTGATACCAGGCAGTAAAAGAGAATGGTGATAGGGAGTATAAGATATAAACAAACTATAATATTTATAATAGATAGATGAATAGGTGAATAAATTATAGACATGAAGGGCAGATCTTGACATGTCCTGGCTAAGACTCATATGAAAGTGACTGTCAAATCAAGGTTACCACTGCATTTGATTACTCAGTTTGACCAGGTATGTCTACAACTTCACACTTTCACTTGCACATGTCTTTTATATGTGCATCCTGGGAAGCTTGGAATTTCCTCTCCATTGCATTTTTAAAGATATTTATAGAGAATTAAATTAAATTGTGTTGGGGAGAATCAAGAAGTTAATCAAAGATAAAATCCAATCAAGATTTTGCTTGGAAAGTATGTCCAGAATTACCCAGTTACACTTGGGACATTTTTTTTAATATCAATAGCTTTTTCATTGCCAAACTTATTCTACAATACATGCACACAAAAAATGTTCTTGAACAATGTGATTTCATTTCTTCATTTGTAATAACATAAATGAAAACAGTAATACATGAATAGTAGGAGCATCACCTCTAAGTAATAAAATGTCTTCTGTTGTGTTCAAAATCACATCTATTTCCTTTGCTTAAGATCATATATTGAAAATGAAAAAGTGTCAGAAGCCTTTGCAAATTTGAAACTCAGAACCAAAATCTGTTAAATAAAATTGCTGTTATTTATGTCAACTTGTTGATTCCAGAAAATTTAGTTTTCAGAAAATTATAAAGCCTTCATCACCTGTCTGTGGCTGGTTTACGCTATTTTAACATAGCTTTCTCTTTGTAGAAAAGTAGTAAAAGATAACTTGCATTGTGTAAATCAGTTCATTGCAAAAAAAGTGGAGATACACCATACTGTGTCTTGCTTTTGTAGAAACAGTCTTCTCTTGTCACCATAACCAGGTCAAACACAATTTTTACCTTTTCACTCCTGAGAACTCTACATATTATATTTCATGCCGGGGTCCCAATAACTCTTAGAAGTAAAGCTCACAAAGTTCATTATTTTGGCTTGTTCAGGTGGATCAGTGTGGTCTTCTTTATTTTCACACATAAGACAAAGTTGCTTCATCTCTGCCAGACAAGGATTCTCCAACCTGCCAAGCAAATAGTTCCAGTTCATACAACAGATGCCTACGTACTACGTTTCTCCTGCACAGTCAGCAGTGATTCCTATGGTTTTCAAGTTTTTAATCTTATGCTCAAGGCTTTGCCATGGTAGAACTAGTTGGTTCTTGATGATTATTAGGCTTATTATTTGGATTATCTTGATAGGTTGAAGCCTTATTAGTTCTCTTCAAAATTAACGTAGCAACTACAGGACAGCGAAGTGTGCTTGCATATACAGTAACATGTGAACTTCAAGAGAAGTTGCTTCAGACATATCTGTTGGATGCTAGTGAGGACCTTTGTTTTTACCAAACTGGCAAAACTTCAGGCCTTCATATCAGGGTTTTGCATTTTCTCCTCTTTTCAGACATCAGCAGGTTTTGTATGGCTGGATTTTCTTGCTCTACCATATCCTAACTCTGTGAAACTGTCTGTTTACAATCTTAAATCTTCTACAAGTATAGGTTAGCTCAGTGGGGCTAATAAATTCACTTCTGTTGTCAGATGCAATGTGCTTGAAGTTCAGGCATGTTATTAAAGGCAAAGCAACTTCGGCCAAGATTTCACTTCTGAGGAAATAAAGACACAACAACTGGTTAAGATAGTTCCAGTATACTTTTAAGTAATTGAAATCTCCATCTCTGCTTGTTTGCATGCCGATGAGATTAATTTGAGCATCTGCAATTAGTTCATTAAAAGCCAGAGGTTTTATCTGTCTTCTCTCTCTCTTATTTTTTAAAGTGGCCTGAGAGCACTTTTATTGGTAAACTCCACATAAACTGAGATATGCTATGATTATATCTCTTGACCTATTCTCATACTATACTTGGGTTTTAAATCATTATCCTTCACAATGAGGCTTTCATGTCTGATGTTAAGGTATGCTCTTCGCAAAGGTGAGAAAGCTCATCCCAATTAATATAATATTTTACTTTCTAATGCCCTGAATGAGTAGAGTCTTGGACTCACCTGTGCTCACATCTCCTGAGAAATGTTTGCAGTAGGCATGTCTATGTGTTTGTGTGTGTGTGTACAAAGTAATAGAAGTTTAAGAGAAGAGTTTTGTACCAAATGAGAACAATATAGGTTATTCATTATCAGGAAAATACTAAAAGGGGGGCAATATTAAATTGGGGAACCGTGAGGAAGAACTCTTTGGTATGTGTGCAGTTAATTCACCTGTGCCAAAACTCTGCTGTCATGCACTCGGCAAGTCCAAATATATACTGCTTTCAATCTGTGTTTCAAGATATGCCCAGAGAGAATTGCCATTTCTGGAGTTCTCTGGGTACTTGTGGATTTGTCCAACAATCTGGTTAAAAGCAGTTATTTCTGGATTCTGTATCATTTTGAATTTGTCTGTAACATATCCAGACAAGCAATTCAATCACTGGAAGAATATCAAACTGTGTATCAAACTACCCAAGATCTGAAATAAATAATTGCAAATCAATCCCTTTTTCTACTTTAGACAGACAATATATCCATTAAAAAACTGACGGCTCGTTCAATTTTAAGGGGAAATAATGTTAATGATGTTTGTAAACTGCCAAGTATTGATCTGGGAAAGGCTTGCTAAGCATATTTTGTGATCATTTCAGAATTATTCAAATAACATTTCTTGCTTGCTTGTCTAGGAGATCTCATCTTGCCGCGGTCTGCTAAAGAGTGCCGAGGAACAGTAAGCTTGGCAGCCAGCCAATTTATACCACTCCTTTCTACTACTTTTGCTGTTTCTTACATGGAGCAAGACCTTTGTCTTGCATGGTGGGAGGGAATGCTCACTACTACAGGCAGCAGAGCTAGGGCTTTTGCTGTGTCTTCTTACTACAACATGCAGAATCACTGGGGTAAAATTTTCAGGCATTTGTGGTGTTAAGCCTTTTATGTCAACTTTTCTCTTTCTCTTTTGCATACAATATACCTCTATATTTTATTTGGTTAACTGTACAGCTGAGGCAAGATGGCAGGTGCCTCTGAGGGGGTGCAGAGTCCCACCCTCGCGCCACAGGGACGTGGGAACAGGAGTGACTGCACTTGCTGGATAACCTGATGTGTAGGGGAATGGAGTCAGAGATCATGACCCACTGGGGATGGTAGCTGACCCCTCTATCTCAACAGACAGCTGTGTCGGGGCACCACGGGGGCCAGCAGCTAACTATGGGCCAGGACCAGAGGGTGTCCCCATGGTGGGGACGGCATGGCAGGCCCTGGCAGCCCAGGCCCACCCAATCCCCCAGCCCGGAGCAGCCAGGGGCACCGGGCCAGCCCCAGCCCTGGGCATCCGGCACCTCACTGGGGATGGGCTGACGCTGGGCCAGGACATGGGTCTGTGGTGGGCCTGGCTCGGTGGGGCCCATGGCCGGGCAGGGCAGGGCTGCAGGGAGCTGGAGACCGGCCCTGCTGTGGGGGCTGATGGTCCCGGGGGTTGACATGGGGTCCAGGGCTGTGGGCAGGTGGGGGGAGCCCCAGGGGGATGGGCAGGGACCAGTCAGGCTGGTGGTTGGTGCCCTCAGGGCCCTGACAGCATGGTGCTTTTATCGAGGAGGGTTCACCGCAAAGGCTGTCAGCGTGAAGAGGAAAAGCTCACACTTGATGCAACAGAACGGAGGAAGCCAGGAGCACGTGTATGTTGATCCTCCCCTGGAGGCACCAAGTCCTTGTATTTACCAGAAATGTTGTCTTTAAACAGGGCTTGCAAAGGATACAGGTATCTTTTAGTTTCTGCCAGCCACATCCTATGTGTCTACACAGTGGCACTGGCTTTACCTAGTTTTGGGATGAAAGGACTTCCACCAGCCTCAGAAGAGAAGCATGTCGGATGTGGGCAGCCCTGTCCGTCACACAGGACAGGAGGTCCCACCGGAGACACCTCACCCTCCAAAGGCAGCAGAGCAAGCTGGTCTGCACTGAGTAGGGCTGTTGCTGCGGCAAGATTTTCAGAAGTTCTCAAGTGTCTGAGGTGCCAGATCCCCGTCAATGGTCGCTGGAGAAGGAATTAAGTTCACGAGCCATTTATGCTCTTGAAAATGCAATGCCAACTCTGCAAGTACCTGGCCAGCACACAGGGATGAAGGAGGCCATGGATGGGTTAGCAGCTATCTTCCTCCCCAACAGCCGGCACAGAGGCTGGTGAACAGATTCAGCGCCCCTATCTATCTCAGACACTACGCAGACTTTGTGCAGGATGACAAATTAGGAGTACTGGACCCAGAAAGCAACCACTCTTGCAAAACCAGAAAAGCATGTCCATTTGGCTTTTAATTGATTCCCTAGCGTCTGAATGGTGAGAAATGCGTAAGTCTCTTCCTTAAAGCAATACAAAGACAAAAGAGAAAGAGGGAAAGGGGAAAAAAAAAACCCAAAGCTATACACAATCAGAAAAGGAAATGTACCTGAGGGTATTGATACTAATGAGGAAATTCGCCATATTTACACCATCAAGCTGTTACTTCCTTTTGTAATAGATACATTTCTATGATGATGATGATTATTATTATTGCTGTCATTATTATTCTTTCCCAAGAACCTATTTCTGTTACTGATATTCTGTGCCAAAAGTGAATATGGTTTTCATTGTTTCAGTATTGGGTATTTTGTAATTATAACATCTATAGTCAGTGTTACCAACACTCTGGCATAGATTTCTTATTCTTTTGTTTATATATTCTCCTGCAATGTGTTTCTGCATTTCCACTAAATAAGAGCATCAGCAAACTACCACTGTGCTGAATCTCTCCAGCTTAACTTCTTTCTCCCACCGTAGGAAACAGTATGTGCTCTTTCTCCCTCTTATTGTCTGTTAAGGTTTTACTGACCAAATGGAATCCCAAGATGCTTTTTCTAAGCCAGTTTCCCATTGACTAGAAGGTCTTAAATCTTTTTCTTCTTTCTTTCTTTCTCTCTCCCTTTTTTTTTTTTTGGCAACAGATGGTAATTAGTTTTCTAACAGATAAATCTATCTTACAAACAAAATAAATAAAGAAAAATACAGATTTTCATATACAAATACAAGAAAGCTAGACTTCTGAGGAATATTTCAGTGTCAGCAGTAAATTGTTTGCATCCAGGGTGAAGTTAGATGAGAGAAGGGAGGAATGAAGAGATAAGAAAAGATATGGAATGGAGGGAAAATGTTTACACAACACAATTCAGTGATTTTTGAAAGCTCTTAGGATCTACTTCCTACCACTGATGATGCAAAATCATCTGTCTTTTCCTTTGTCTTTGAGAAAGGTAACAACTACACTAGGGATTATACCAAAGCTGGTGAGAATTGGCCTGCTTGCATGTTCGGCTAGAGAACTACATCCTGCTAATTTTTGTGGAGTTTTGGTTTTGCATCACAGAATTTGGGTTTTCTTTACGGACCTCCCACTATGAGAGGTGAGACAAATATATTGTTATTTCTACAGCATAAAATCCAAAATAAAACACTGGTATAACAGTGCCATTCCAATTATACTAATATTTTAAAAACAATTTTAATGGAAATAATTTTGCTTTGCTACACAGTGATTCCAAATGCTTTGTAGATCCTCTACAGAAACTCACAGTTCCTCCCCACTTGGCTCATTTTCCTCAGGTCACACAGTATGTAAGCCTGTGAGCTTAATTTATTTATTATCAGTTTTTCTTAAAGTCATTTGGTTTCTTATTTTCCTGTCCCCAAGATAGCTGAGTTCCTAGGAGTGGCACAGCTGTGGCACATCAGTTATTTTTTCAGCTGTCAGATGAATACATCTTCCCTCAGCTGTCACTTTAATGTGAAAATTCCAGAAGATGTATTATGTATACAAATACATTACAAACTATGCCATGACATACAAAGAATAAGATCTGTTTACCTGAGGTTCCCTCAGCTAAAGTTGTTCACTTCCTCCCAGCTCTGCCTGGCTCTTGCAATGAGCTAGTCTTTAATCTGCATCCAAAACACCTGGTCATTCTGGATGTCCTCATTCCCTTAACAGAGAAAGCTTCTGCATCTCCTCTTCCCCCACTGAACAACGCAGAACAACAAAACTCATGCTCTCTGAAGACTGTGGAATTAATCTGTATGAATTTGTGAATATTGTATGAAGCCAGGTAACGAGAAATGTTTATTTAGACATATTGCACTTAGTTTAATAGCTGGACAATAGCAACAAAAGAACAAGCTGTGACTAAAATAACTAGAAGATACTTGCTGGTCAACCCAAATGACTAGTATCGAAACTCCCAGAGAGTTCCCTCTAACAGCATCTCAACACCTGATGGCCTGAACATCACAGACTGAATCTATGAAATTAATTGAATGAGGATGCACAAAAAGCAGCTAATTGTAAACTTAAAAAATGGCTGTTATGATGCACCAGTCAGCAGGACTTGTGTTTTCTTCGTAAAAGTGAATGTGACACTTTTACTTTGTCTATCTGAAACTTGAAAAAGACCATATTCCCAAGCTTAAACACCTTGCTAGCCAAACAAACTGAGAATGTACATTAAGCACATAAAATATTAATGAATACTAAGAATATTTTGTGAAGAGTCAAGTCAATATCCTGCAAAGAAACCATCATAGTATAGTCACAAAAAAGGGCTGGTTTGACCTAGAATTCATCCCAGCTACAAGAAGATAAGTAAACAGCAAAAGACATCTGACTAGTAAGTAAGAAATAGGAGGGAAAATAGAAGCAGATGGTCATTAATACATTTTGCAAGTTTAACAGTGTAGAATGATAAGGGAAGGCAAAAGAATCAATTAAGTATTAATATTTAATAATTAATGGAAATTTGTATAATAAAGACTCCAAAAACAAGAAACAAGAAAAAAAGTAGGTTGGGTAAAAAAAAACAGGTTTAAATTAGATGGTAACTTTGTAAAAATGCAATACAGAAAAGCACCAAATTATCGCTGCCTGTTTTTCTAAACCTTGCACATGGAATAACCATATCACAGCTGACATTGTCCCCAGAACAGAAGCCTAGCACTTGCAAGAAAGGAAGGGACAGAGTAGTCACACCTAGGCTCAGCATTTTAAAGCAAACTGCACCTGATAACTTATTTTCAATTTGATTTAAAGGAACTCTCTGGCGAGCTGTATGATCTGTCAATATTTACTAAATCTTGGGAAAATAAGGACATTCCAAAGGACTGGAGAACTACAAACATTCCCAATATTTGAAAAGGGCAGAAGTGATGGCTCAGGGAACTAGGGACAATTATTGTGACACTGATTCCAGCTAAAATACTGGAACTGTTAATGTGGAAGTCTATTCACAAAGAATTAGAAGTTAAAAATATACTTAATGCCAGACAACATATGAGGTAGGTTTTGTCAAATAAAGCCATCGTCTCTTCTTGAAAAAAGGATTATAGGTTTGGTTGATAAAGATGATTGTGTTGATATAATACATTTAGATTTCTCCTAGGCATTTGACTTAACACCACATGACATTTTGGTTAAAAAGCTTGTGTTATATGGAATTAACAGAGCACATATTAGCTGGCTTAAGAATTAGTTCGTGACACATCTGAGAAGGTAGTTGCTAAGGCTGAGATATCAGCAAGTGAGACTGTTTCCTGCAATGTCCCAGGAAATCAATTTTTGGTCTAACACTGCTTAATATTGTCATCAGTGACTTAGCTCAATCTTTTTTTTAGATGTTTTCAGGCCATGAAATCCCCCCACATAGCAAATTAAAGCTCACTGGCAGTAGGGCTGCTTTTCTCAGTTACCTTTTTTTGGCCCCTGGGAAGGAGTACACAAACCCACAAGATTAAGACCTCTGACTGGGACAACATTAAATCTTTCCTTGTAACATTTATGAGCAGCACCAGAATTGGTGTAACATTTAGTAATGAAAGCAGACCATTGGCACAGTCTAGTCCAATTTCTTTGGTTAAATAACCAGGAACCACCAAGAATATTTAATGTTAATGCAGAGGCAAGGTACAACAGCTGGGAACCAGAACAGAAGTTACACCTTCAGAGGAGACTGTTCTGGAAAAGATACCTAGGTCCAAATTTAGAGACCATTAGCAGTGCTCTGTTGAAAGAGCTGACCTGATAGTTGGTTTCATAAAGGGGATTAGGGGGCAGCAGAAGGAGCAGAAGGAGGGAGGTACTCTTCTTTGACAGAACTAAATTAATTTCTGAATGGGATGGCTGATACTACAGAGTGATACAGAAAATACTGCAAAGGGTCTGGCTAGTGCATTTCGCTATTGTGCTCAGCGTCATACTTACTATCACATTTTAGAGGAACAATTCTAAGTTAAAACTCTTCTTTCTCATATTCTTTGTGGTTTCTATTGTTAAATCAGCAGACACATGATTACTATGCTGGCCCCCAGTCATGTCTCTTTGAAGGATGATTTGCAAGTGGCAATCCCAGTTGGTAGGCTAACTGCTTTACAGCAAGTCCCAGTGAAAGACTGGGAAAATGGCAACAGCCTCTACAGGGGGAGCGATTTATGTAGAATCTGTTTCCTGCCACAAAGAATTCATAAAGACCTCACTGGGGTCAAAACCACAGCTAAGCCCTACACCAGGACACAGGTTAAGGCAGGAGCCTCCACCAGAAACCCTAAACCACTGTCCTGGTTTTGGCTGGATTAGAGTTACTTTTCTCCCTAGTAGCTGGCATAGTGCTGGGTTTTGGATTTAGTATGAGAAGAATGCTGATAACACACTGATGTTTTAGTTGTTGCTAAGTAGTGCTTAGACTAGTCAAGGACTTTCTTTTTCAGCTTCCCATGCTCTGCCAGGTGGACAAGAAACTGGGAGGGGGCACAGCCAAGACAGCTGATCCAAACTGACCAAAGTGCTATTCCATACTATATGACATCATGCTCAGTATATAAACTGGGGGCAGTTAGCCAGGGGTCAGCGATCGCTGCTTGGGGACTGGCTGGGCATCGGTCAATGGGTGGTGAGCGGTTGCATCACTTGTTTTCTTTTCCCTGGGTTTTATTTGTCTCTCTTGTTCTCCTTTTCTTCATTATTATTATTATTATTATTATTATTATTATTATTATTATTATTATATTTCAATCATTAAACTGTTCTTATCTCAACCCACGAGTTTTCTTACTCTTGCCCCACCCGGGGGGGGAGGGTGAGTGAGCGGCTGTGTGGTGCTTGGTTGCCGACTGGGGCTAAACCACAACATCAACTGTTCCATTTCCTCCTATCACCCCAGGCTGCACTTGCAAGACCTTGTTGCAGGCTACAGGCTTTCCAGGTTGCCCTTGATAGCATATAGCCCCTCACATGGCCCATCATTAGAGCCTGCTCCAGTCTTTCTTCTCCCCTCATGCTTCCTAGACCTATTCTTGGTCACCTGCTGCTCTCCTCCCCAAACTGTGCAAGAAAGTGAAAGCAGGTCGAGGGAGGTGATTCTGCCCCTCTACTCGGCTCTGGTGAGACCCCACCTGGAATACTGCGTCCAGCTCTGGAGCCCTC
>VYZW01024118.1:76690-110001 GCA_013401315.1 Balaeniceps rex
AAATGTTTCTATAAATACATTAACAACAAAAGGAGGGCTAAAGAGAATCTCCATCCTTTATTGGATGCAAGGGGAAACATAGTGACAAAGGATGAGGAAAAGGCTGAGGTACTTAATGCCTTCTTTGCCTCAGTCTTCAGTAGTAAGACTAATTGCTTTTGGGGTACCCATCCCCCTGAGCTGGAAGACAGGGACGAGGAGCAGAATGAAGCCCGCATAATCCAAGGGGAAATGCTTAGTGACCTGCTACACCACTTAGAAACTTACAAGTCTATGGGGCAGGATGGGATCCACCCAAGGGTACTGAGGGAGCGGAAGAGCTCACCAAGTCACTTTCAATCCTTTATCAGCAGTCCTGGCTAACCGGGGAGGTCCCAGTTGACTGAAGGTTAGTAAACGTGACACCCATCTACAAGAAGGGCCAGAAAGAGGATCTGGGGAACTACAGGCCTGTCAGTCTGACCTCGGTGCCAGGGAAGGTTATGGAGCAGATCATCTTGAGTGCCATTGCGTGGCATGTACAAGACAACCAGGTGATCAGGCCCAGTTAGCACGGGTTTGTGAAAGACAGGTCCTGCTTGACTAACCTGATCTCCTTCTATGACAAGGCGACCACCTTAGTGGATGAGGGAAAGGCTGTGGACGTCTACCTAGACTTTAGTAAAGCCTTTGACACCATTTCCCACAGCATTCTCCTGGAGAAACTGGCTGCTTGTGGCTTGGATGGGCGTACTCTTCGCTGGGTAAAAAACCAGCTGGATGGCTGGGCCCAAAGAGTTGTGATGAATGGAGTTAAATCCAGTTGGTGGCTCGTCACAACTGGTGCTCCCCAGGGCTCAGTATTGGGGCCAGTTCTATTTAATATCTTTATCAATGATCTGGATGAGGGGATTGAGTGCACCCTCAGTAAGTCTGCAGATGACACCAAGTTGGGCAGGAGTGTTGATCTGCTTGAGGGTAGAAAGGCTCTGCAGAGGGATCTGGACAGGCTGGATTGATGGGCCGACGCCAATTGTGTGAGGTTCAACAAGGCCAAGTGCCGGGTCCTGCACTTGGGTCACAACAACCCCATGCAACGCTACAGGCTTGGGGATGAGTGGCTGGAAAGCTGCTTGGCGGAGAGGGATCTGGGGGTGTTGATCGACAGTCGACTGAATATGAGCCAGCAGTGTGCCCAGGCGGCCAGGAAGGCCAACGGCATCCTGGCTTGTATCAGAAATAGTGTGACCAGTAGGACCAGGGAAGTTATCCTTCCCCTGTACTCAGCACTGGTGAGGCCGCACCTCGAGTACTGTGTTCAGTTTTGGGCCCCTCAGTACAAGAAGGACATTGAGTTGCTGGAGCGTGTCCAGAGAAGGGCAACAAAGCTGGTGAAGGGTCTGGAGCACAAGTCTTATGAGGAGCGGCTGAGGGAACTGGGGTTGTTTAGCCTGGAGAAGAGGAGGCTGAGGGGAGACCTGATCGCTCTCTACAACTACCTGAAAGGAGGTTGCAGTGAGGTGGGTGTTGGTCTCTTCTCCCAAGTAACAAGCAATAGTACAAGGAAATGGCCTCAAGTTGTGCCAGGGGAGGTTTAGATTGGATATTAGGAAAAACTTCTTCACTGAAAGGGTTGTCAAGCATTGGAACATGCTGCCCAGGGAAGCGGTTGAGCCATCATCCCTGGAGGTATTTAAAAGATGTGTAGATATGGTGCTTAGGGATATGGTTTAGTGGTGGACTTGGCAGTGTTAGGTTAACGGTTGGACCTGATGATCTTAAAGGTCTTTTCCAACCTAAACGATTCCAGGATTCTATGATTACTGAAAAATTCCAAAGTTTGAGATGTACATGCTGATCCTTTGGTAATACATGGAGAAGAAAGCTAGATGCCTCTTACTGTCTACTTGCTTGCAATGTCATCAGCTCTTTCATGGTGACAAATATATCTCATAAACTGCATTTATATTAAAGGCACCTCCTGTTTCAGGAAGGTGCTGTGCCACCTTTAAAATGTTGGCATTTTAATCTTTACTAAAGAGGTAAGTATTTCATTCAGAATATGGCCAGCATTAATAGTAATGCAGCCATTTTTCTGCTCAGGAGTATTTTTGGCATGCTATACTGAGCATGCTGAACACAGGGTACTTTCCCAGAGCTGCCGATAATTATTCAGAAAGGTTCTTCTACCACACCAAATTCAGTGCAGCTGCTGGGGACTGAGGCTTTGGTGGAAACGTGTAAGGTTTCTTTTCTGTGTTCACCTCTAATGATTTCTGACCCACTTATTTTCAAACTTAGCTTTAAAAAATGCCACTTGCTCAGCACGGAGAAAGTGTGGTGTCTGGAAAAGGAAAAGGTCCCTAAGGAAAGCAAAGGTGCTTAGAACTTCCTCCTTGACAGAGAGCATCAGGAACTCTCCCTGCATCTATGGAGAGACCTGAGGATGTCCCACCTTGATATCTATCCCAGCCTCTGGAGTAACCAAGGAAGGCTCTGCTCTCGAGGAATTGAACCCTGGTTTTACAATGAGCCCAGCACAAGCTGGAGCAAGTCTGTGGGAGCTTAAGCAGCATAGAAAGTCAGGCAGCATTCAGATATGATCTGTACTGCTTACAGAACTGCATCAGAGTCAATGTTTTAACTTTTGAGAGTGCTCAGATTACATGAGTCACCATCATCTGCCCACATAGTGACACCCCCAATAGTCTTGCAAGGAAACACTCTTCACTGACTCCAGAAGAGTTCACCTTGGTAGGGAGCTTAGAGGCTTTCCAATGGAAGGGCAGCTACATCTTCTGGGAATCCTTGCTTGGAAAGGCAAGAACTACTTTTGTGGCTCTAGGACAAATGCAGCTTTCAAGAAAGCTGTTAGAGTGCTGTGTGACACCTCTGCCTGTTCCTGCCCCGGGTGACATACAGATTTTCACACAAGGAAGCTGCACAAATTCAGGCTATTTAGCCCTGACGGAAAATTTCAGGTTTTATTAGGGATTGTCTGCTAGATGCACACAAGCCAGAGCTTGATGAAAACCTGCCATTTATTTAGCTGGCTATAGGCTGTTAGGTAGGTATTTATGCCTCAGTGCCTCCAGGTTGCACTTGCTTGTAAAAAGCGGTTGGCTCCATGTAGAAATAGGAGATTGTAATCGGCCACCTTCTGTGCTACATCCTTCCTGTGAGAAGTTCTACCAACCTCAGTAAGAAATAAAGAAACAAGCTGTAATGGGAACCACTCCTCTCTTTTCCTGATTGCCAGTTACATACACATATTCATTAGTGGAGTGTTTGGCAGGGGAATGTGCCTTTCTCTGTGCTTCAGCAAATCTTTACTTTCTTCAGTCTGTGGCAAAGAAAAGATTTTTAAGTGCAGGTTGTAACCCATCTAACTTTAGCCCTAATCAAATCCACATCTGGAAGATATTAGGATGCACTGCCATTTTTAAAATGTGGGTGTTAGGAATCACTGGTTTACTTTATATTTTAAAAATGATGTGCATGCTGTGTTCCAAACCACTCCTGGTGCTTTGTACTTAAATGTGTATTTTAATTTGTGTTCCATTATGTTGCCTTTTTCTTTTGGGAATGGTTTTCTGCTGGCCTGTGATCTGCTTCATAATTCAAGTGGAAAGTTTCTGAAAAGAAAAGAGGCTTCAATGCAAGACAAAAAGTGGTTGTAATTTTAAAAAATAAAAAGGATCTATATCTTTCTCTGAAGTGCAGTGATTTATAAGCTTCTGAGGGGATGAGGAAGCCTGGATATTTTAGAAGGTGGGATGGATCTTAGAAACTGCTCTTTGTCTTCTAATAGCCTCATGAACACATATGGAGGATTTGAAGCTGAGACCTAGGTCACAATTACTTGCAGAGGAAAAAACATCTGAGGGTCTGAGGGCAACTTCTAACAGATCATTATGCCAAGGAGATGTGACTTCCACATGCATCTGGCCCATGGATTGCCTATTCTGAGGTTGAATATGCCTGTTTTAAACAGCATGCCCAGGATAACAGGGCTATACATTTCACTCCTATACCCTATGGGGGAGGGCTCTATGGGCAGCAGATCTCTGTGCATGAAGCTTGGGGTATTCTGTTTTCTGTCCATGCTCCTGACCAACCCCTTTGGCATGGGAAGGGCTTGGAGAGACCTCTCAATCAAAAGAGGGTCTCTCCCAGTAGATAGAGCAAAGGCTGTAATTCATTTCTCTTTGCCTTCAGTCCCACATTGTGTTGGCCTTTAGCGTAACAAAAAGTAGGCACAGGCTGCTCGCTACAGACATCTGAAACTTAGGCACCTAAGTAGAAAGGCTGGATTTTGCCTCCCTCAAAGAGGGACAAGACCCTGCTCTATCATCAAGACAGACAAACTATGCTTTCACAGTAGGACCCAGGGGGACTTCTGCAAATGCTATGTGGGGATTTCTGACTGCTTCCTGACTCAGTAGGATGAACCAACTCTCATTACTCTCCCAAGCCCCTGTACTAATAAGGAAACAGAACTACACAACCCAAAAGAGAGCTGATATGTACTTTGGGAAAATCCCAAATCTGGATAATTGAGGGACCAAGACTGTAGAGAGTGCCACAAAGCACATCTACTCTACAGCCTATAGGTGGTCTTAGGCCCTTTCAGCTTCACTAAAAGTTTGACCACAAAGTAGGAACCTAAACAAACCTGGTTTCCACCCTATTTTAGTTTAAAGGAAAATAACACAGAGAGAGGGCCACAACTGAGTGTACAGAGGGCACCAGGGCGGGAAAATGGGGGAAGGTCACTGTGAGCACCTGGAGGTTATCTCCAGGTGGACAAGAGAGTCCTCTTCTTTGAACCTGGGGCCATGCTAACCCCCCACTACTGAATAGATTTATAAAACAAATATTCTTAAATCTAGAAACTTGCTTGGCACTATTTCTAACCAGATCAGTTATTTTCATTACCGTGGCTGAGGGCTGTGAGTTAGAATCCTTTTAAAGTCAGAAAACAACAGGGAAAAGAGCTTCAGAAATCATGTCCTCTCAGGATGAGTGAGAGTGCTGTGTTTTTAAATTGTTGAATACAGGGTGAACTTAAAAGGAGAGACCATTTCCATTGTTCCTGAGGCAAGAATCACTGGTGGTTTCCTTTGAGCATAGTCCCTTTGCACAGAGCATGCAAAGCAGCTGAAAATGTCTCTGCATGACCTCAGTCAGCCTCTGAACAGACTAAGCAGGATGTGTAAGAAGAAACAGCCACTGGGTGTGTCTTGCCTTTAAGAAATTCATAAGGCTAAATTTGGCTTGCAACTGCCTTCAAGCCCACTATAAGAAACTACCATATCTTGTTTGGCAGGCCCCTCACCATGCAGTAATTATCTGCCTTGTAGGAGCACACTGACAGAAAGCACAATCAAATTCTCATTACAGCCAGTGGCAAAACTCCTGTTGAATTCGGCAGGAGTTGCAGCAGCGGATGCTAGCATCCTCCAGGCCAGGCTGAGAAGGAAGAGGGAGTCTTCTCCAGCTGGAAGTTCAACCTGGTAGAACTGAAAGTGAAGATTGGTGAGATATTTTCATTATAAGAAACCAACTATTTCCATATTTACTTCTTTCTTTTAAGTTGAGCAACATAAATAGCCTTCCTTTCCTTAAAACTTCCCCTCTCAAACAAATCCTTTCGTTATCAAATATGCATGCAAGCAATGGAACACTTATACTATGACAAGTTGGAAACTCATCTCTGTCGTTAAAACACTGGCACTTCTAATCCTCTGAAAGGTACACTGTGTTGTGAATTCAGCTGCTTCTATTTCAACTTTTGCATTTAATTAATCTTTGTCTGAAGGGCATGTTCTTGTTCTTGTTACTCAGAAGCATGCCTCAGTGGTGCTAATGTTCAACTGAGTGACCTCAAGTTGGTTAACAATTATCACCCTATAGTTTTCCAGCCAATTATCTCCAGAGGTACTAGAAAGGATTATTTATTATCCCTGTCTCACTTGGTTTAAAAAAAAAAAGTATCCCTGAAAATTAATTTAGTTTCCTTAGGGAAGATTATAAATCTACAATGTAATATTATGAAAAGGCTGTGAATTTTAGACATGTTTTTAATCTATCTGGATATTCATAAAGTCTCTCTAGTGCAATAAACAATGGTATAGTTGCAAAGTGTTTTGGGTTGAGTTGGTTTCTTTGCCATATGAAAGGGAGTGATAGCGGGTACTGAATGTGTTTTGGATGAATTAATTTTATTATAACTAGACATCATGGCGAGCTATGGGGGTAAATAAATCACAGTTTATTACACTGGTGAGTATTCTTCTTGGTATTGCTTCAGCACTTAGAAAGCCACCTAAAACTAGGACTTCAGTGTTCTAAGTGCTGGACAAACAGAGGCCAAAAACATAGTCCATGAACCAGAAAACATGCACTTTAAATATGAGACAAAAAGATAACTGTTTGGTGACCAGGAAATATGAGAGGAATAATGGAACTACATGAACAGGATTAAGATGGCACGGGATGTCATTGGTAGTTATAGGTCACTAAGATAACTGTTGTAGGTGATCACATGCTTGTGCAAACCACAGTGAATTCACGTGAATATTAAAGGAAAAATACACTCGCAAATACTCAAAAATGAGAAATGCCAGGTGACACTTGTTCCACATGAATAAGAAGTTTTGATTGCAATTCTGTGGGGTAGCACAGATTGCCACCTGGAAAAGAAAAGGTTAAAAGATGCATTTCTAGCCCCAAGGCTGTGGGCTTGGCCAGTCTGGGTAGCGTAGGCAACAGTCCAAAGGACTGGCACAGAGAAAGAGAGAAAACAGAAAAAGGGAGAGCTCTGTTGAGGTCCTCTGTTTCTCCTGCCCTGGAAGAAAAACCATCTTTAGAAGAAGGACGGCTAGTTCACCTAAGGAGGTGACTTTGGGGAATATTGAACATACACTTTCTGTAAGGACAGCAAAAGACCAAGACAGGTTTTTGCTGTGACTGCCCCAGAGTCCTTAAAGCTGAAATGTCTGGCCCTGACTGTTAGGCATTTGGCACTTTCACAGTATAAACCTGACTGCAAAAGGCCCTCGTTTCCCGATGTGCACTATGATATTTGTTCAACGTATCTCAAGGAATGAAATAGGACTTCTCCTCCCTGCCCCAATGCAACCTAAGGATCAGCTACAGAATTTGCATCTGCTAACCTTTTTTTTTTTTTCATTCTTGCACCTCTCTATTGGCCTCTATTCCTCATCATTGATGCACTCTACACATTTTCTTTTTGTCCAGCTGCACAACCTTGCTTAGTTGTAACGAAGGGTCTAAGGCAGAAAGCTAAATGAAGCCTATATGTTCCCCTTGTAGACAGGATGTCCTTAGTTCTCGCACGGGGAGGCAGTTAATGAAGGGGCTAGCTTTGCTGCATGTCAATACGGTCTATGCAAGCCAGCCAATTTTCTCTACTATTCTGTGAGAACATAATTTCTTTCTGGAGTGTTGTGAATACTTGCTCTCTCATATGGATGGTTTTAATGGATCATTTCTCTAGGAACAGTACACAATACTGCAGGGCACTTGACATTTATATCAAGGATGTAGGGCAAAATTCTATTGTACTTTATAAATAGCTGTGACTATGCTATTAGAAACCAAGGGCCAGATAACATCAACTGCCAGAGCCTTTTGTCCCACAATGGTTCATAGGGTGTGATTCCTAGGAGCAAAAGTGACATCTGTAATGTTTATAAAATCTATGAGATGTGTTTATCTCCATCATAACACTGTGTGTGCGTTGCTGGGCTGTAAACAGCAATCTATGAGTATCAACCATGAAAATATCTTCCCTTCAAAGCTCCAACAGAGAACAAAAGCCAATAGCTTTGGGGCCTAGGCCATTGAATTTTCCTGAGAATTTTTCCAGCTTTCCCTTCATATGTTTGAAGGCTTATAAATTGGATTTGGTGTGATTGTCCTGGAAACCAGATTCTCTTATATTTAAGTTCTTATCTCACCATCTTTGTCTCCTAGAAGAGCCTAAAGCAATACAATTAATAGTCTATTCCTGAAACCACTGATCTACACATCCGATTATTTTAGAAAGACAACAATACAAATGTTTTTGAATTTGTAGACCTGTCCTTGAAAGAGTGGAAATACAACACCGGTATACAGAGGAATTCCATTTTAAAGAGGGGTTGAATTTTCATGTGTTGTCTAAAATGCCTTCTCTTACCAACTGTATAAGAGCGATATATTCAACATATGTGGAAGATGCGCTCTCTGAAGTAAATGTTCACCTAGCATGCTTATAAACCTAGCCACAGTAAAGGCTAATCATGGTTAACAGTGAATAGTGTGGGGGAAACAAACTAGAAATAAACTGCCAGTCAGTAAACTCCTCACATAGCAGAACCCTCTTGAAGAGCCGATGCAAACATCCCCAGACTCCTAATTTATCTGGCTTCTCCTATTTTATTCACTTTCATGCTTCTTATAAATATCTGTCACATATCTGCTTAGCTGCATTAAGCCACTGGAGAAGGAAGACTTTGAAACAGAGAATTTAAAATGTTGAACAGGCCAGTGATCACAGGACTATGTAATTAGCCAAAACAAGTAATTGTCTTCTATGGCATTACATATAAAATAATTCCCCAATGGTATTTAAAAAAATTAGAATACCAGCAAATGAAAACAAGGCTGAAATATCTCCATATTCTGTCAGTTTTCTGTGCCCTCTTGTTCAGAACAAGCATCAGGAAAGAAATCTTGCCAGAAAGGTCACCTATACTGCCACAGCTTTGGACTGAGATGTGAAATGGAAACTTATATTACCTCAGGCAGTGTCTCTTACCAGCGTCACACTCACATAAATTATTTTGTCATTATTTCAACTTCTCATTAAATTCTAGGTGAATGGGGCTAGCTCACAGGCTCAATGCAGGAATCTCTTGGTAGAGCTGCTGGTTGGTGTTGCACCAGTCATTTGCCATTATCCTTAGTGACTTATGCGGCATTAAAACCTCTGAACTTCTGCACTGACCCCATTTCGCCATGTCCATACCACAGAGAACCAGCTTGGATGGCCCAGCTGCTCCTCACCTCTTGGGGTCTCTGCAGACAGAGAGTGTTAGTGACCCAGGCAGCAAACTATAATTTGGAAAAGGGGCATTAATTTCAAAATTTCTGATTTCTCTTCAGTTTCCTGAAAGGACACGTTAGGCTTGAGTCAGATGTTTAACCGTCCTTGCCAGGCAGGCTTGAATGCTCATATCTGCCTCTCTAAGAACAGACTTTAGCAAAGCTACAGGATTTGACATCTACCATTTTTGTATGTGACACAGCATCTTCATTTTCCCCCTGGATCACCAAACAGGACAAGTGAACATTTACCTTCCTGCCTGATATCTGGTGCTTCTGCTCCAGTCCTCAGCCTAGTCGCTTCTTTAACTCAGGCTATATCTCTTCCTGACAACAAAAGCACTGACAACCAAAGCCAGCTAAGCCATAGGGGCGACTCAGTGACCAAAATACATTGGTGAAAGTGGCACTGGAGAGTGGCATACAGCCCCTCTATTGGCATCACCATTGATTAGCACTCCCCAGAACTGATTTCTGAGGTTGAGCCCAGGGAGAGGTGTCTCCCTGGGGCTGGTGTCACAGGTATTAAACTAAGATGGTAACTTTGAAGGTTTTATCTTCTCTCCATCTCAAAGTAGAGAACAAAGCCCTGCTCAGCCCAGGGGACAGGAAAGCAAGGATCACTCCTCCTATTTTATTTCCTTAACAATTAATTTCTCATGAAGAGAGATTCAATCAAGGGGCTGGAGCTTCAGCTGCATCTTTTAAGTGAAAATTTATGTTATGAGCCTTTCATTTATTTGAGATAGGTTTGTTTTGTGCTTGCAAACTCTTAAGAAAGATGTTTTTTCAAGGGTCTTTTTTAATGGAAGATAGTGCTGGTTTAACCTCACTCTTGCAGCTGATGACAATGCAAGAAAAAAAAAAATGTCCGCTGACATTGTATATCAGAATATACCATATCCCATGATGGTGTTGGATTCCAAATACTCACAAAATCAATGGAAAATGATGTTTGACAGGGATGGTGACCACTGCCACCTTTTCTACCTCAGCAGTCTCTCTAGTTGGCCAAAACTGTAACTGCATAACGCTGGCATGTTAATCAGTTCCACTGAGCAAGGTGTATTTTGGACCAATACTATTACTGAATTTACAGTGTGAGTCTGCTAAGATCAGGACTTCTCTCACCCAAGACAGAGATTTTGAAGTGACCAGAGTGGGGATTGGAGGGTATTCAGACACACATTAAAATGTCAAAATAATGTTTCCTACATTTCCTTTCCAAAATATTTTATGAATCCTAAGTAATGAACCCCAACAGCATGTAGTTTCACAAAGAATAGTAATTCTTCATTTTACACAAGGGAAGGAAATTCATCCTGGCCACAGAAAAAGCCAGTGTCAGAATTAGAGCCTACCACTAGCAGTACTAGCTTCTAAACCTGAGAGCAGCCCATTAGATTTTGCCTAATTGCCAGTCTAAATTAGCCATTAATGACTTCTCCAACTCCCATTTGCTTACTGCAGCAGGATCAAAACCAGAATGTGAGAGGCAAGAAAATGCCTGTACTGGGACTCACAAAATCTGAAAAAGAAGTTATTTTCAAAAGCTGTTTTTCTTCTTAGATGTGATGGTGACAGCTGCCCTCAGAAAAACACAGACAGACAGATGGATAGGGAATACTTTTGTTATGAGCTGAACCCAACATATATCTTAATAGTCTTAAGTCAAGTCTCCCATACTAAAAGAAGAGTAATGGAACAGGACAAGGTAATGAAATAACCTTCCCCAAAATCATCTTCTTGAGGGACAGGGAGGGAAATACTGATGGGATTTCTACGTCTCTGCTTATTTGCTCTTAGAGGAGGCTCCTAGCCATGTTAACCTCCTCTAAAGCATCCATTTGGGTATCCCTGGGGACATGGAGAAATGGTGCCATGGGCCAGAGCTGGACCACTGTTCCAGCCTTCCCTGCCCTGCCATCAGCTGCAGAAGTCATACAGGGCTGTGACCCCATGAAAGCCAGGAGTCTGGGAGTGGAAGCATCTACTTTCCCACAGAGACAAAGGAGTATCCAGTCACAGATCTCCTCACAACAGAGAGGATATCAAGGCCTCCTGCTGACTCTCTTAAAGGCTAATTAGACTGGAAACTCTTGGCAGGTCTTTACAGGAATTGTGCTGCAGGGACTGTTCAGTCATTTCAGTGCTTCTAATAAGGGGACTTGACATATAGTACCTACAGAATTCTTTATGGCATTTCTCTGGATCCCTTTCTTTCTTCCCTGCTTGCATACCAACATCACTATTGCATGCAACATTTATTCTCATCTTCAGACTTCTGCTGCACCTGAGCACAAAGGAAGACAGATCTTCTTCCATACATCTGCTGTTTTGCAACTGTGCCATGGGCAAGTTTAGCTTGTTAAGTTAAGGAGCAAGGTTTAGTTCCTATGTGGTCGCAGATGGGCCAGCAAACATAATGTGAGCTGAAACAAAATATCTCAACTCATTGTGCCAGGCAAGAGTTGCTGCAGCAGATTTTTAGGGTTACTGTTTGTATTCATGTGTGGGATACCAAAGCATTGCTGAAGTAACAGCCTGTTTCTTTAAGAACTGCTGCTACAGAATGTTACAATACAGTGATACAAGAAAATTGCTGCAACTCCCTGCGTGTTTAATTTCTTGAACTATCAGTAGAAATGCTCCATCTGTGTCTTCCCATCTGTACCACACGTTTTGGCAAGACAACATGCCAAAATTTCTCCTTTCCTCTATCTCCCTCCTCCCCTCTAGGCCCTTATTCCTCCTCCCCCTCTAGCCCTCCTCTTTCTTCAGAAACACTGGGGAGAAAACAATGTCCAACGCAGGGTTGCTGTTTCTGTCTCTTGTTTAACTTCCAGTTACCCTGAAGGAGGAGGATAAACCTTGTCATCTTCCCACTCTGCCCTGCAAGGACTACATGGGTTACAAAATTCAAAGAGTCTGGCTCTGGGTCAAATCTGTGATGGAGGCAGGATGACTCCCAAAGAGAAAGATTATGTTGTCTTTTAGCTGCAGGGATTCCTGGGGAAGAGAGCCAAAGTTACTGTAGGAGGAAACGTGGGGCTCCAGGCTAGAGGGAAAGGAGATCGGATGGAGCTGAGCCCAGCAAGCAAGAGGAAACCCTGCAGGGTCAGTCTCCTACTGCCAGGGGAGGGATGGAGTCAGCACTGCTGCCCTTTGCCTCCGCCCGTACTGCTGGTCTCCTCAGGCATCCCAGCCCCTCGCACTCCCTCAGCAGCAGAAGCAGTCCGAATTTGCATGGCTGTGCCACAGGCAGAGAAAAACCATGGCTGGTTTGATGCTCCCAAAGTCTGCTGCTGGAGGCAGCTGCTTACTTGGTCCATGTGGCTAGCTGTCCAAGTGAATTCCCCTAGTCTGAATACTTAAGGATTCCCTTTGGGTTTTATTCTCATATAGTCTTCCAACTACTGCACACTAGTAGGTATGTCTGCTAATCCTAAAGTTATCACTTATTTTATCACAAGAGGATTGGTTTGTCTGGATTACTTTGGCCTGACAGGACAGGATAAGACTGAGTTTTCTAAAAATTTGTGAATGTTTTTTAAAAATACCAGAAACATGTAGGGTTTGTGTTTTTCATTTTTTATACAACTTGACCACCTGGCAGAGAGCATTTAAAAAAAAAAAAAGTGACTTTGCTTGACACAGACATCAAACAAATAATGAACAATCAAAGCAAAGCAATTACAAGCAACCCAGAGGCAGAAAACAATTCAGTAGGGCAGCTAAGATGAACTGTCAAAAGGAAGGGGAGCAGTCACAGACAAAGCACTAAACTCTCAAAAATGGCCCAGTGGCACACACCAGGTAATCCTGAAGGGAGTCTGACCTGTAAGAGGTTTTAAACCTCCTTCCTCTCCTAGATGGCCATCCAATAAATCTTTTGAGAACATCCTTATATGTGAATGTGAATAGCTGTAATGGCAACTTTCATATGCTTGCAGTTAGGCATGTGTTCAAGTACTTTACTGGATCTGCTATGTAAATGTGAGCAAGATTTATTGTTTTACAGAGGGTAGCTGCAAACAGCAAAATGAGCAGGAGGCACAAATCCTTTTCCCTAGGATTCCTGGAGCACGCATGGTATATAATTGATGGTTATAGTTTCTCATTCCTACTTCTCCCTCTCTCCTTCCCTCTTCCTCTGCCTGAAAAATTCACACACTCACACACACAGAGGATCTCACAGTGTCCTGATCTGACCCCGCCATTACAAGCAATACGGGACAGCATTTAGCTATGAAAAAAACCCACAAAGCGATGTGAAAACAACCTCAATGGGCTTTTTGTTAAGAATTAACATAGCTTCCTCTCAGAAGAGCAAGTAACTGTGTTTAACGCAGGTCTGGCACCAGCTTCTCTGATGGCACACCTCGGTCCGTGTCTCCACAGACAGCCTAGCTGCAGGGCACCTGGATCCCAGTTCAGGGGTGGGAGCAGCCACCATGTCATGGTGGATATTGCTCCCATAAGAAGGTTCCTGGGTTCTTCCTCCACCCGCTGGTTGCCCCTGGGGTTATTACTGAGCAGCAGCCTGTGTACCATAAGGTGTCGTTTTCATGCATGAGTAAGTAACAAGTAACTAGTCAGTCTTGTTACACCAGTGCGTAACAGCCTTCTGCTGCTATAAATAGGTTCCCCTCTCTCATTTACTCCCTGGCATGTTCACACCCCTGTTAAGATACCGGTGTCCAACACTGTTGGTTGGCTCAGCTTAAGACCTCTGGACCCAGCAATTTTCGAGGCTGGCACATCAGACTGTTTATCATCCTAAATCAGGAAAAAATTATAAATCATGGTATTTGCTTAGGGCTTGGCTGTGCATGTCCTTAGTGTACTAAGTGTTTCGGACATGATTCTCTTGCAGATGCCTGGCACACGTTCCTATAATGTTTCACAGACGCATTTTCACCACAAGAACCCCGCACTTGCATGAAGCACTCACTGGGCTTTTAAGGCAGTGCCCTCTCCTTCTAATAGTTATTGATTCCCTGAATGCAGGGGAATATGGATTCAATTAGCTGGTCATAGGACTGTAGTTCAGGTCTTGTCAGCATTTCCAGTATATAAACTTCTGGTTTCAAGGTTTATATAACATAACCATAAAAATTCAGTCTGAATTAAAGTTGGCATTCAAGGTCCTTTTACAGATTATTAGTTCATAACATGCACTAATTACTTTTATTATTTTAGAACCACCGCTTACTACAAACATATAGTGAGTTTCCAACAAAAGTTTCTTAAAGATGGGCACTTCCACTCAAGGCAGTGTTAGGCAGCCATATTCAGAAGAAATTATTTTTCTGATTGGATGAAAAATTGCTCGCAGAGACTTCTGCAGGAATTGCAGAGTGCCACTCCAGAGCACAAAACATCCCTGTTGCACAGAATGGAAATAATGGAAGAGCCCCTGAAATCAATGCCCCTTTAATGTAGGTCATAACCTACCCCAATGTTTTTGATCAAGCTATTTACTGCTGTGTCTTTTCTTCAGAATTATTCACTTTTCCAGGTTTCCTCTTCATTCCCCAACAGCAGTTGGGCACTAGTACTCTAGCAAAATCTTTAGGGAGTGCTTACCCACATCCTTACCTTAGCTTTAAAAATGAGGACATCTCTCCATCTGAGGAAAGGACTCCCATCCACACACCTTCAGGCTGTGACTGCACTGCAGCCTACGCTGATCTCACTGCTGGCTCTGCAGTGCCCCTGCCGCCTGCTTCCCCAGCGGTGTATTTCTGACCCCTTTGCACCCGCTCCAGCGTCACTAAGCAGCCAGGTCTAGAGAAGGGTCAGGCCTGTGGCCACTGACAACTGCACTGGCTAATGCAGTGGTATCCTCCATGGCAATAATACACACAGTCCAAAAAGCCAGCTCACTCAGCATACTCTCACATTTGCAAGGCAGCTTGGATCCCAGTGATATCTTTCCAGCAAAAGCTAGGACTTCCTAGGTGGAAGTTCCTCCTGAATTTGGGCTCAGCAGTAGCTGTGAGATGCTGGTGCTCAGGGGGACACTATCTTGCTTGGAACTCACTGGGGAATGTGATCCAAAAACCTTTGGCTCTCAGTGAAGCAAGACGCTGCCTGCCAGCTGACTGGTGATATCTCAGCACTGTGACAGCCAGACAGCCCCGTCTTTCTTGCTCCAGCTCAGCTGGAAACTCAGCAGAGCCACTGCTTCTCATGGCAGGGTAATGCTCTTTGTAGGAGATGCTGCTAACTTCCCCCTGCTGCTGTGGTCCCAGGCCAGAGCAGCCAGGATCCCTCATGTCTTGCTGTGATGGGCTCTTGTCCACATGAGAAGCAGCTGCTCTTGGCTCCCAGTTCCTGTGGAGCTCAGTGGCAGCCTGGTGAGTCTGAAACTATAACCCCAGCCTTTTCTTTTCCTTCTTTTCTGGGTTTAATGATTCAATGTTTGAAAATGAGGAGTTCCTGCTATCTTCTAGAAATTGCTCAATCCTCTGGAGCTTTTTTGCTTCTCTAGCTCTAAACCTTCCTCTTCTTATCCCCCCTTGTCACTACTATACTGGAGCAATACTTCCACCCATTTTCCTCTCCTTCAGGGGCATTCCCTCATTCTGTTCCTCATCCTGTTCTCTGACAGACAGCTGAAACACACTCAATATTTCAGTGCTTGGTATTCTCAGTCCACACCACCGAGCTGCCTAGCATGGAAGGTGCGAGCTTAACACTCAGAACAGTTCAACCTGAGACCACTTCCCATCGTCCAGTCTGCTCTGCCTGGGTGCGTGTCTTCACCACATCCTGACAGCAAGCCAGGCTGAGATGTGAGTACGAGGTGTGGACACTGTTCCTTTTTCCACATTATGCCCTGTTGTTTGGCTTCTACTGGAGGGAAACCCGCTGAGTAGGCAGTTTGTGTTGCAGATGATCCTCTGAGCTGGGCAGCTTGAGAACAGGATGGGATCACCCTCAGAGCACGTGCCCTTCAGGATAGATGCAACCTGAATATCTGTTTTTAAGACGTCTAATTTTTTTTTAACTCTTCCCTTTCTATGATCTAATATTGCTTTTCTAGCTGCAGTATGTCTTTTACTGTGAGTATTGTTGAAATACACCAACTTCTAAAATACCTAAAATAGCACAAATGTTTATAATATACTTGGTATAAGGATGACATATTAAAAAGTATTTACATCTCAGAAAATTTAACCTGGAGCGGACTTGATAGTATCTAAATAATTTGTTTAAGAGAACATAAAATAATTTCCTCCTCTTCCAGGAGAGATATAATATTTACAAAATCTTATCTTCACAAACAGAACTTGTATTTTAAGCTTGCAAATTAGAATTTGCACACTAAGGAGAGTCAAGCTAAAAAGGAATTAGGAATATGTGATCAACAAAGGAAGAAAAAAAATTACTGAAATGTATCACCATTACTACATTAATATATGGCAATCTTATGACAGGTAAATGTATAAGGACTTATTTGCCAATGCAGAACACTCTCTATGGAACATTGATTTAAATATAGCTGTGCCTTCCTCTCTTCAGTGGGTCATAATGTAGTGGTAGTATGTCCTCTGATGTCCTCTACTTTCACAGTTGATACAGGGACCCAGCTAGAAAGATTAGAGAGAATGGGTGGGAAGTATAGAAGCAGACTGCAGCCATTGCCTTGATATATGCAGTGGTATAGGACCAGTGCATTTCTGGAAGTGGTAAGAATTGTTATTAACATCATGCTAGGAATATGCATCCCCATAGTCACTCAACTATGGATTAAGGTGACATGCGCTGCAGCAGCAGCACAAATTGTACTGGTATCGTTAAGGCTGAGGTGCCATTTCTATGCCACGAACAGTAGTCTCTCCATTCCTTTTCTTGTACGTGTATCTGTATAGATACTAGCATAATGACAACTATGTATTCAGATGGTCACAATATGAGCAACACTAATGGCTATAAAGGAGCTATAATACTGTGTCAATTAAACAATACGCATTTTAAAAGTGCTTAAGTCTGAAGCCACATAATAGCTTGCAATCATTCAGAAGGGCTTTTAATAGCATATTACTTAAATCACTCCACATCAGCTGTCCTCAGCCCACTGTGGGATGAAGGTGGTTTTTGCACTGTTCCTGGCTGGATGTGCACTGCACTTGGTTTCTGCAGGTTGGCAAGAACAGGATGACTTTCTTCTCCAGGACTTCCCCAAGTGCTCTTTCCCAATTGAAATGTAAGCTCCTCCCCTCTTAATGATACCGTGACCTTCACTGGTATTTATTACTTTCAACACATTTTTAAAAGGTGGCCAGGTAAATATAAAGGGGTTTTTAATGCTGCCATAGCTGCAGTATATTTCCTGTAGGTTAGATAACATATTTATTAGAAGTTGTGTGCTTTTAAGCAATCTGCCACGGGGCCATCCCTTCTGTTCACCCCAGCCCTGCAGGGAGAGGTCAGAGCCTCAATCCTAACAGCTTGTCTTTGCCTCCACGTGGCCAACCGGGTGGGCTGCACTGCTCCTGTCCAAGCTCTCTGAGCCAGCACGGGCCGCTGAAAGTAGCTTATGCCTTTTGTCTAGGACGACACCAAAGGCTTTGTCTGAGACTATGTCAATGAGCACAACAGAAAACATTTGTGTGGCTGCAGGGGCTGGGGCTGGATCCAAGATGGCGGAACTGCAGGCCAGGGCCTGGTGGTGGGAAAGCAGTGGTGTAAGATCTTCAGGAGGCCTCATCAGCCTCATGCTGGGGGCCGTCCCCGTCCCCGCCAGTGGGACCCTCGTGTTGGCCTTGGGCTCCACCACCCCCTCTCTCACTGGATTTTGTAAAGATTGTGTAAAACAGGCCTGTAAAACCACCAGTATTTCCCCATGGCTGTGGAGAGGAGCCATGCTGCACAGCAGCTGTGCGCCCACCCTCACTCCTCGGCCCTGGCACCCTCTGGGGCATGAGGACACGCTCTCCAGGGCAGCAGCTTCTCCAGCTGCTTAATAAAGTAGCCATGGAGGCTTTGGGGGCTTTTTTGATCTTTTTTCCACTGCATTTTATTGAGATGATAATGGTGAGGTGTCAGACTTTTCTGAATGCTCAGAAAGAGCTCCTTTCTGGGTCTTTTGTCTAGTCAGCTTGTCACTCCAGGGCATTACGTTACAGAGAAGGTGAGAAGAGGCAGCAGCAGCTGTCACATGCAGTTGATGGTGTTTTATGGGGTCAGCAGTTTCTAGCTCCTGCAAAAGCACCTAGAATGACTGAATTTGGGCTCCTCCTCTGGCTTCTCTCCTCAGGCAGGGCAAAGGCAGCAGCCCTGTTAATGCTTTTGCCATGACGTGCTCACTGCTCTTCTCATGTCTCCTGGCGAACACGTCTCTCTCCGACTGCAAATTTTGACCAGCCCATAGCAGGGGGACAACTGTGTTTTGTAGTGTAAGGAGGCAAGCCAAGCTTAATTTTCTTTTCATGGATTACCTTTCTGTGGTGTTTGTTCTCTCCATGTTGGGCAGTATGCACTACACAGTTGACTTTGGAGAAACTCCAGGAGAGACTTGGCACTGACGTCACTCAGGCTGAGCCCAAGCTGACCCACGAAACACCGGAGAGGGGCTGATGGTAAAGGGTGTTTCCGATCACTGTTCACAAAGCGCGTAGAAAGGCACCATTGTCTTTTTTAGTCAAGTGCTTGCGTTGCAGTGCATTGCAGCGTTGCATCCAGCCACAATGCTACCCCTAAAACACTGAGGGCTGGAAAGTATGTGGGCATCTGGAAGTGCAGCCTAACCTATGAGTTGCTCAATATCTGCAGCATTTTGTATAATTGCTTCAGCATGAAGAGTAACTGCTAAAACCATAAAAATGCATGTTTGGTTGGGGAAAAAATGGATAGTGCAGGTTTTTAGACTTCTAGATTTGAAAGTCTGAAAGTTCACTACGGACATGGGTCTGGTTCTCATTGTGCCAGGAGATATGCCCCCAGCCTTGCATATCTCCAGCACTGGGACTTTTACAACATTTTGCTTGATTTAGAGAAATACAGAGAAAAAGGGTGAGCTCCAGATGAAGGAGAGTCTATTGACCACTTCCATTCCTTTCATCTAACTCAACGGGAACATTTTCTTAACCTTCATTCATCCAACAATTTAGTTATTTTTGTTTTCTACCTCTCTGGTTTGCTTCTATCATGTGTTTTTCTCCATTTTCAGCTGTTTACTACCTCCCCTTTCAAAAGATTTCCCAGCATCCTTTAAATTTGCTGTTGTGGAGTTTCATCTGGCAAATCTCACCCTCCATTTTGTTTCCCCAGAGGCACATTTATATGCTAAATGGGTTCAGTTCTTCTACAGAAAATGAGAGTTCAGGCACAGAGGGATGTGAAAGGCATCTAGCACGTGGCTCAGCTCCATGCTCTCTCCCACAGTGCAAATGCAGAGAATGAAGTAGTCATCACAGGAGTGTGCCATGGTGTGCCACATGTGTGGCATGTCCTCACTTTCCTCTGGTCCAGGTTGCAGCTGGAGGAAGACAGCTCACTCAGCTGATGTACACAAGCCTCCTGCTAGCATCCCAGCCAAGGACTGACTCTGAGAGAACCAGGATTTTCCTTTACATGCACCAGTTAGATGCCACCTAGATACAGTAGCATGGCAACAGACTGCTTGGTAGCTGTGCTAGAAATGAAGCACTAACCATTCCTCTATGTTGCTGTCTCCAAGGAGAAGTTCAATATAAGTCAGTCCCTTAACATCAGTTTGACATCAGCCTATATCTTTGCCACATTAATTCAATTTATTACCCATTTTGATCCACACTTTGCATTCTATTTAGGACGCCGGGGGACCTGTTCATCCCTAATGACTGAGGAAGCATTTGTGTTTTATAAGCTATTTGGGACACACCATAAGGAACTAAAAGTGTCTGGTTTATTTTCATTGTTAAATTTACCATGTACCCAATTCTGATGCTGTTGAAATTGATAGTAAACTTGCCAGAGACCACTGCAACTAGAATGCTTTCTGAAATTTAAAGAGCCTCATGAAAGACGTATCTAACATGTTCTCCCCCCAAAAAGACCTACTGGTCTTTTCATAAATAATGCATGGACAATGTTATCGGAGGTGGAAAGGAAATTACAAAATGCTAGTTTGTTGTTCTGTCTTTTATCTCTAGCTAAACTTTGATCTCTAGAAAGTGTTTCTACTGTCATCTGTAAGAGTTTCCTTAGTCTTCACTCAGTAGCATATTAAAATTCAGCTGACTAATTTCACTGGTTTTCTTTGATCTTTTTCCTTCAATGTGAATTACTCTAGCTGAAGAGTTCGTATTTGCCTAAGCAAAATTCATCTTCCTTTCTCTGTACATTCAGACATTCGGGAGTTTCCCTGTGCTGCATTTTTGCCTACCTATCCTTGCTTATTCAGGTATATTGCTCCTTTTTGCCTATGCTCTTCTTTCCATGTGGTCTTCTGCTGTCTCAAGTATTCAGATTACTGCAAGCAATGGGTCTCCGGAGCACCTCTCAACTCCTCACCCCACCTACCTCTATGCATTACAAAGCCATATAGGACAGCTTCCCCACTGAGGTAGCTATCAGTAGCCCATCAGTGCTACTGAAGTCCATTCTCTTTTTTAAAAGAATTTATTCATCTGGGAGTGAAAGAGTGTTGTGTATTTGTGAGTGTAGGGTAGGGGATCAGTAGTGTCTGTTAAGGTGCAATGGTAAGACAAGTTTAGTAACAAATCAAGAAAAAGCATATCAGGTTGTTGGCTTCTTGCATACTTCTGCTTTTGGGTCTGTGTCACTGCAATTCTTGTGATTATGTAGGTGCCTGGGCCATGCACTTTTCCGAGCCCCAGCCTAGGAAAAATGGACAAGCCATGGCAGGAGGTGCACCAGGGGCACTTCGCCTCAGAAGTGGAGCACAACACACATATGCTGGGCCGTGGAAGCAGCAGCATCCCTCTCAGCATACTCCCTCAGCCACCCAGCACGTAGATGGTTAGAGACAGATGCGCTCGCTACATCTCCCACCCACTCACTGCTCATTTGCTCCTGAAGGGAGCAAAGAAAACATATTTTCCTTGTCCCCATATAAATAGACCCCATTGCTGTCAAACCCCCAACCTATGAGCACCATGCGCATATGCTTGTGTACATACACTCATACTCCACCTGCTTCTTTCCACACAAGATCCATGATAACTCTCTGCAGAACAAAAACCATTTTAAGAAATACTTAGAGATGAAACAAGGATTGGCTAGAATACTGTCTACTTGTTCACAATTTCACAGTTGTGAAATCAAACTACGTATTACGGTCCACTCTTCTTTTCATATAGGGGTGTACTGCCTGTCCTCAGGACAGCAAGATGTTTTTTCACAGGCCAGTGCAGAACTTGAAGCATAGTGCTGTATCTAGATGGAACCTTACCATATGGTAGTTTCACGTGTCACGTCTGCCAGATGATACTTGATGCTTAGTTAGTATAGTCTATTAGAGTTGGAGATTATACTTTTTCAGTCAAACAGTTGTTCATATTATGTTCTAGTAATGTGCTCCTCATGATTTGACATAGATCAGTGCAAACTGAAAGAGGAATGAATCTGCAGGGCTCTGGGCGATATGCTGGAGAAGAAGAAATTGCAGACTTTCCTTTCTGAACAAACTTCAGTGTCTTGGGACAAACCCATTAAGCAGTATTCTGCCACCCAAATTATTTTCATTCAGCTCCAGCTGTTGTCCATTATCATCAAACTCTTGGTAACAGATAGAGCTTGAACTGCAGAAGAGTTACCTGGTTAACCCAACTGATTTTTTGAGACACATATCCAAGGTGTCGGGGCAGCGGAGAAGAGGGCCTATCCTCTAACTGCGCCCCACCTAGCCTCCTGCTATAGAATAGCCATTCGGGGTGCAAAAGGAATTGTGTTATTCATTTAATGTGCCAGTTCACCACCTCTAGCTAGCTATGACCTAGGCAGCTGCCCATGACACATACCACGACAGTTTTTGTGTGCTGATGGTTCAGCTGTATGAATCTTCACGTTATGACCTGCTTTGTTCCTCTTCTTTCCCATTTCCAGCCCAGGACATCTCTGACCATACTGGATTCCAGCCTGAGTGAGAAGGGTTTTGTCTCCCAAAATGTGTGGGACAGACATGTCTCAGACAGATGCTGTGTATCAGAGCACAACAGCTCTCATCCACAGGGTTATTCTGAGCTCAGCAAATCAATGTTGTCTCTGCTGAGAAGCAGGAAGAAATTCTCCACCGGTAGAGGAGGGGTCAAGCACTCACTAACTTGTCAGATCACATCATCTCATGAATGCATCAGGGAAGGCAGCCCCTCTGAAGAAGCAGTTTAACTCTCTGCTTTACCATCAAGGTGATGATGAGATGGTAACTCAGCATATCAGTACCTGCATTCCTTCCCTATCTGAGCTATGTGTCCTTTAGGCCAGATGTAGCTGACTGTTGGCTGGTGTCATTTCATGATTTACCACATACTTGACAGCCATTTAACTTTGTTACTTTGTGCTGTGTCTTTTCTCTTGATACTTTACAATGTAACTGCAGCTCTATTGTTTTTTCCACTAGCAGGCAGACACTAGCAATCCAAGACACAGACTGCTGTAGGACAAATGTGGGGAGAAAAGATAATTCTTTTTGCCTTAACTCCCTGCATGCATGGTGGGAACCACAAGTAGAAAATGCCAGCCCTCTCTGCCTCAAATTTGCCTTCTCATTTCCATATATCTCCTCTTGGTTCTGACATGCGCCCCCCTCTTCCAGCTTTGCTTCTGGAGATTATGAGTGCTCTGAAGATTAGTACTTTTTCACAGTTCTATAGGTATTGACAGCTGTTTTCTCCCATTGAATGCAAAGGATGTGTGCATCCAGAATCTTGTATTTACACTAAAGCTTCTCATTCACTTTCATAACACTGGCTGGGTAAATCCACTGAGGACAACCAGAAAAGTGGAAGCTTGCTGTCCTCAAGCTTCCTGAGTTGCTCCCAGGGCATGGAAAACATGCTCCCTGGTATTTATAGGATGTCATTAATATCTAGGACTGAAATACAAAAATAACCCAAGGAGAAATAAGAGGGAAGAAATCATTTTATGCAAATGTAGTCAGAAAGTCTTTAGAGCTAATGGCTCGAGCTGGCTGGGAATGCTCCAACAGCCGTCGAGGCTTCCTGCCTGCTTCTCAGTGGGAGCAACATTGATTCATTGGGCATAGTAAAGCCCTGTGCCTGACGAGCAGGTAAAAAATTGTTGCTAGCACTAGAAAATCACTTCTGGGTAGACACGCTGAGTGTGCAATAAACTATATGACGTGGCGCAGTTTAACATACTTAAAAAAAGGAGCGTAGGCTCAAGCGCTCTGCAGCGTATCATTCTAGACATAACCGTGGCACATTATAAGAAGAATGTGATTTAACATCTTTTTCCCCTGCCTGGTAGTGCACGTTTGGTTCCATGATTCACATGTGCCTGAGACAAATGGAGGGAAACCATCCATTGTAATTTGCTATGCTGCAGGAGTGGGGAAAAGAGCAAACCTGTAAGGGCATGAGATGGGCCATGGGGTATCCCTGAGGGGCTGCTTGGGCTTGCAGGGGCTGGGTGGCATATGCTGATCCAGGGCCTGGGGAGCTGGTTGTTTAGCAGAGAGGCTCGTGGCTCCAGTCATGGATTTACCTGTGAGTGTTAGTGCTGAACAGGAACGAGCTGTAAATCCTGCCCTGTGGCAGCAGAGAGACTCCCTCCACCAGTCAGGCCATCTGGAATAATTCACTAACTGATGCTCTTCGCATGTAGCCATCAAAGGTGTCGTAAATCAGAGGCAGGGGAATTGGTGAGGGCCTTCCTCCTGCCTCCATCCCCTCCAAAACTCACCTGACTGCCACTTCGTTAGGACACTGATAGCCCATGCACTGCATCTTTTACTTTAATGTATCTCAAGAGCTTGAGAGGCAGGGCCGGGCTGACTGTTGTGTTTTCAAACATCGTCATGCTGAGTTGGCCATTTCTGGCTTGACAGCGCAGAGTTGCTTTCGAACTCACAAAAATAGGAAAAGCCAGGCGCAAATCAATTTACAGTAGAAAGCAGAGAATCTTCATCTGGAGCAGCTATATGGATGGCTTACCCATGGGCCAAGAATGTCTGCTGTCCCGGGGAGTTGATGGGTTTCACAGTGCCAGTAAAATGACAACCTTATACCTCTGCCAGAGCAGACTTCTTTAAGTGAAATATGCACATTAAGCCTGGGAATGGGGTATGCCTGCAGCCCCCTGCATGCTTGGCTGCCCCAAGGGCCAGTGTCAATCAACAGAAATTAAAGCAGCCTCCAACTCTGCATTGAGCCAGACCAACTCTGGGCTTAGGACTAGGCAAGGGAGGGTAGAAAGCCGGTGGGATACTCGTCCCTTACTCATTTCTTGCTCTGTGCCAAGCACTGCTGTGCTGAAACCACAGCTGGGAAGCTATCTTGTTTGCTTCATTTCTGTCATGCTGCTAGTCAATTCAGGACCAATGTTACTCACCTCAGAGAAGAGTAATGGGATGTAGCAGATGTAGCAGAAAAAGAAACCACACAAAACAAAGTTATATGTTATTGTCAGTGCTTTAAGCTTTTAAAAAATGATGTTCCAGGTTACAGACAACCCTTTCAAAGTACTTAAAATGTTCCATTATCAAAATACCTACACATTGCTTTTAAAAAAACATAACAAAAGAGTTTCAATGCAGGGGAGAAAAACAAAAAATACAGTGAGCTTCTGATATGTTGGGCATAAAGCAGAAGCATTTACTTTTAATTGTCAGTAGTGTCAATGTGAAGGGAAACAGTAACTTCTTTGCTTTTATATGTGTGAAAAGCATACCCCATACAAGGGAACAAATGATGCACATGTGCATCATTTGCAAGATTGCATGATTTGCATTTGCTGCATCATTCATACAAAGCATTTTAAAACACGGCAGACCTTAACATGTCAGCACAATTAATCTACTCTTTAACAGAAGTGAGATCCCCAGGAGGAAACATAAACCAGCAGCTTCCCTCAGCCAGATTGAACACATGACAAGGATTAGGGAATCTTACCTCTGCTTCCTACTCCAAGACAGATTCCTCCTGTAACTGTAGCTAAGGCAGCCAGCCTCTCCATGCTGCTCTGTCTGTGCTACAAATACGTTACCTATCCTCTTAATAATGCAACCGGAAACCTCTGTATGAAGCAGCAAAGGCAATAATACAACATAAGACCATCTCAGAGGCAGAAATTGTACCTCAAGTAGCACTCACTGTAATTCGCCCTCTATTGATGTTTGCTTTGGCATAATGCTTCCCCAAGACTGTGTGCTGTCCCTGCATTAGTGTGGTGGGTTGACCTTGGCTGAATGCCAGGCGCCCACCAAGCCACTCTATCACTACCCTCATGAGCTGGACAGGGGAGAGAAAATATAGCAAAAGGCTTGTGGGTCGAGATAAGGACAGGGAGATCACTCACTAATTACTGTCACGGGCAAAACAGACTTGGTGGGGGGAAATTAATTTAATTTATTGCCAATCAAATCAGAGTAGGGTAATAAGAAATAAAACCAAACCTTAAAACACCTTCCCCCCACCCCCTCCCTTCTTCCCAGGCTCAACTTCACTCCCCATTTTCTCTACCTCCTACTCCCGAGTGGTACAGGGGGACAGGAAATGGGGGTTGTGGTCAGTTCATCACACTTTGCCTCTGCCGCTCCTTCCTCCTCACATTCTTCCCCTGCTCCAGCACAGGGTCCCTCCCACACGAGACAGTCCTCCACGACTTTCTCCAACGTGAGTCCTTCCCACTGGCGACAGTTCTTCACAAACTGTTCCAGCATGGTCCTTTCCACAGGGTGCAGTCCTTCAGGAGCAGACTGCNTCCCGAGTGGTACAGGGGGACAGGAAATGGGGGTTGTGGTCAGTTCATCACACTTTGCCTCTGCCGCTCCTTCCTCCTCACATTCTTCCCCTGCTCCAGCACAGGGTCCCTCCCACACGAGACAGTCCTCCACGACTTTCTCCAACGTGAGTCCTTCCCACTGGCGACAGTTCTTCACAAACTGTTCCAGCATGGTCCTTTCCACAGGGTGCAGTCCTTCAGGAGCAGACTGCTCCAGCGTGGGTCCCCCACAGGCTCACAAGTCCTGCCAGCAAACCTGCTCCAATGTGGGCTCCTCTTTCCACAGGGTCACAGGTCTTGCCAGGAGCCTGCTCCAGCGCAGGTTCTCCATGGGGTCACAGCCTCCTTTGGCTGTATCCACCTGCTCCACCCTGGGGTCCTTCACAGGCTGCAGGTGGATATCTGCTTCACCGTTAACCTCCATAGGCTGCAGGGGGACAGCCTGCCTCACCATGGTCTTGTCCAGGGGCTGCAGGGGAATCTCTGCTCCAGCGCATGGAGCACCTCCTCCCCTTCCTTCTTCACTGACCTTGGCGTGTGCAGAGTTGTTTCTCTCACACATGCTCACTCCTCTCTCTGGCTGCTGCTGCGGAGCAGTTTTTTCCTCTTCTTAAATATGTTGTCCCAGAAGCAATACCACCATTGCTTGGCCAGCAGTGAGTCCGTCTTGGAGCTGGCTGGCATTGGCTCTGTCGGACATGGATGAAGTTTCTAGCAGCTTCTCACAGAAGCCACCCCTGTAGCCCTTCTGCTACCAAAACCTTGCCACACAAACCCAATACAACTAGCTACTTATGTAAATGTTGTCATAATGTGTGGAGGAGTAAGGAGCTCTGAGCACCCCAACCTCACCAACACTCACATATAAAGGAAAGAGAAAAAGAGTTTTTGCTGTAGAACCTTGGAGGTGAATTTCTTCCCAGCAAAAGTGAGGGTAGGATGGTATTTGGGCTGCAGCCATGTAAAATCATTCATAAATCAGAAGATAGTGGCATTTCCAGTGAGTAATTTACTTCATCTATAACCCGAATAACCTTTTGGGCATTCTTTTTCTTTCCACTAGTTTTAAAGGAATTTTAAGCCTTATGTACATGCCTAAAGTTAGGTGGGGTAAATCCAGATTCTGGGTTCTGGTCCATAAGGAGTTCCATGTGATCAGACCCTTCATCAGATCAGATCTTCAGAGCAGATCTTCACTTTGGAATAGGTCAACACAAATACAAATTTCCACTTTGGTGGTTTAGACCCTCACTGGGGCAAGCTACTCCTCAAAATTCTTTAAATATACTTCTTGTCTCTTGTAAGAAACAGCACCAGTTTTCCAGTCCTTCCCCTGCTTTAGTAGAAGTCAGCAGCTGTGGCATCACATGATGTGGTGTAAAGGGTAGGATGGGACCGACCAGGTGACTCCATTAAATGAGTTTTAAAATAACTCTGCTGGGACTTCTGATATCTTCACCAACACCAGCCAAGTCTTATTTGAGTTTTAATACTGAAAGTAGCATTGGTCTTGTAAGAAAGCACATGGTATATAAAGTCTCCTGGTGGGAGAAAAGACCCACCTTTGCTGCTCTGTGGCTCACACTGTTGTTCCTGTGAAGTAGCACTGACTGTTAGTACGCCAGATAGTTCCCACACCCTGCTTCAGAAGAGGGAACCAAACTCATGTGCAAGTTCTGCATCTCTCTTTCTCATTGTTTTCCAGCCTATTCTGGATGCTGCTCAGCACTAGAAAAGGTTCCACCAAATCACTTGCCTCCTTTAGGAGGAAAACCACTGAGATATTATTGAGTTTCAGGCATCTTAGGCTATGTCTTATCAATCTATAAGGCATGAGGAAGAGAAGCAGGCAACAGAGGGATCTTTGAGAATTAATTGAAGCACAAATGCTAAGCTACCCTCTGTGACTGTATTTTGTTCCTTGCCGATATGTACAGAGGCTGAATGTGGAAGGTACAGTGCTTTTAAACTATCCCAAGCTTACAGATGTATAACAAAGTGATAAGAAAGTTAAAAAAAGTTTAACATAGGAGACATAAACAAGGGCATCCACATGTAAGACAAAGGCAACATCCTCAGCAATTCCTCCTTGTAAAAAAAGTCATTCCATAAGTAACAAATACAATTGAGCCTGCTTTCACGTACATCATCCTATTACATTGACCCCAGCTCCCCTCATAATTTTTATATTATTTCTTATTACAGTACCCTCACAGCAGACTATGTCACGTTTTTCACCTAACTTTGCCAAAGGCCAGAGGCAGCCAGCCTTGGCACACACAGTCATAGTGCTGGATCCATCAGCAAATGCCGCCTGGCTGATGTGCTGCCACTCTCACAGTTGGGCAGACCCCACTGCCAGATAATCACTGAAACCTCCCAGTCTCTTTCCCAGGAAGTGTTTTCACAGGAAATCAGACCTGGATCCAAACCAGGTATCACAAAGGTAAGGATGGAGGATGGATGACAGTAACATTGTGCATTTTGCCCAGTGTTTGTCAATTTTAATTTTGTCCAAATGAAGGAATTCACTTTTCATGGTCCTGTTTTGCCTTTTTCCTCCTTTTCTGAGAAGCAAAAGAAGATTGCTTTCTGGAAGTTAGTATTGCATTCTGCTCCCCTGGAAGGGCTTTTGTACTTTTGCTCCATTAGAAAAATATTTAGGAACTCTTCCTCCATGTACTTTGTAGACTGTTATGAATTTTAACAGGATGGAAAAACAAGTTGCTTTGCAAAAGCTCTAACCTACAAATAAAGGCACAGGTCCTCAGCTGTTGCAGACTGTGTGCCCCATTGACTTCAAGAGGCAACACCAAATCAGACCTGCAGAGAATCTGACTCAAAAATTTCAATGCAAATCACCACAGTCACGAGTTAATGCTTCCCTTAGCAGTGTGTCTTAGGCACTAATCCCATGTCAGAGAGGCAGCCAAGTGGTATCCTGATAATAGTGTGTAGGCAGTCCAGAGTGTAACTTTGTTTTTTCACACATAAACAAGGCTTTAAACAACTTAATTCCTCACCAATCTGTTTGAATTCATTGTAAAGGATGGCCTATAGCCAGACCAGTTTGACTGTGATCCCACCAGCTCTTAGAGGTCAAGCAGGTGAGGTGCAAGGGGAGCAGAGGGATGCAGGAGTGAAGGAAGAGGCCCAGCCATAGTAGAAAGGGTGTTATCAGTTTACTGTGTGGTCTGACTGCTTTGGACTCTATAACTCAGTTAACCCAAATCTGTTCTTGAGGAAAGGCTATTTTCATGAAAAATATAAAACTTCTTTAAGGACAATCCTCAGTCCCTGAAGATACCCAGACTCAGTTTTAAAAAGCATGTTTCCTGGAGTTGACTTACCACTAAGGATTTAATACTGGTGGAAGTTTCAGAATTGTGAAGAAAGCAAGACTTTCCATCTCTGCTGTGCCATGAATCATGCCTTTCTAGAGAATGCATGTCTTCTTTTCCCACAAAGGCGTCTGCAATTGATTTGCAAGTGATCACTTAGCAGAACGGAGCCCCGATCTTGAAAATGCAGTGCAGCACAAATAAAGGATAATAAATGGCAGGCTTCCTAATTCTTCCTAAAGCATGCAGATATAATCTAGTCTTCTAAAAACTTGGACCAGATTGTCAACTGGAACACTCCACGCTGTCGCTATCCAGTCCTTTAAATGCATATTTAAGAAGGAAAGAAAGATAATCCTGTGATTAATCCCAAGAAATGGGTTCAAAGGGAGTCTCAGGGCAGTGGCAGAGTTGGAGATTGGCTTACTCAGTAACTGTCAGTTAATATGGCTTAACCTGTCAGTGTCTCCATTCTCCATCAATGAAGAGCAAACAAGAATTCACATCTCTCTGGTACTGTCTGTCTTAAAGCTTTCACTTTTTTTGAGGGCTTTGGGACTGCTAGATGGAGACTGTATACTGCACAGTCTGTACAGTCCTTATTGTGGTTTACTGAAAGTTTAAATAGTCCCTTTGGTGAGCACATCTACAGAAGTGCCACCTTTCAAAGATATAGAAAACAGTGGTTATTCCAGGGATATTAGGAGGGAACACATACCAAATGTTCCTCAAAGTAAAATATTAGAGCTATACAGAATCAAAATAATGACTTTCTCTGGGTGGATCCGCGGTAGTTCTATGCTAATGTGAAAATGGCAAACTTTTATTTTTCCACTGATTTAGCTTACATTTTTTTCCACTGTTCCTAGACAAAGACAGTGAGGTTTAAATTTTCAAAAGTCTTCAAGGAAAATTGCTCTGGGCAACTCCCAGTAACATCAAGGAGAATCGCAAAGCTAAAACCCGAACACTGGAAAGTCCTGAAAACCTAGCTTAGTTATATGCCACAAAAATAAGGGCTTTAATGAAAACCTTGTTAAATGCAGTAGCATGAACATAGAACTAAAAAATATGAGCTATAGGGAAACTAAAGGGAGACAGTGTCTGCCATTTTGTAGGCAGACTGTTTTAATAGCTAAACCTGCTTGTGCATGCTGGATGATAAATACCTCATGCTTTCAAGGAGGCCTTAAAAAAAAAGGCTCTTTGAGAGATGCCTACCAACTCTGTTGCCATGGCAGCTGCAAGCATCAGTGATAACCCAGAGTTTCTAGGTTATAATGTGCATGCAACCCTATTAACAAGTCCCACAAAGTAGTCCACATTAGTGGTAAGTAAGGTCATCTGGTGGCCCAGTCTCAAAACTAGATCTAGATCCAAGGAAGGTCTGTTCCTGATACACCGTATATCCACATCTTAATGATACTCAATTCTTGAAGATGCATAACACCTTTCAGACAAAAATTTTACCTGAAGCTTGCAGGCTGCCTGTGCATGCAGCTGCTGCAGTCTGCACTTGCAAGTTAAGAAACTGAAGCACGGAGAAATCAGAAAGCTGGGCACAGCAAACTCAAGATCACATGCTAGGAATCAAGAATAAATACTGTTCTTCTGCTGTCCCTCAGCTGGGTGGATGTTGTTTTCATTACTCAAACGTCAGCTCTTCTGAAAAGATGTCACTGACAGATTCTTGTTTCCTTTCACTTCAAATCTGGGACATGCCCATCCTTTTTAATGCCTCTCTGGAAGCAGAGGAGACAAGGACAAAGCACAGAGGAGCAAAAGTTAAAGTTTTTCCTACTGCTTAGCCTCAGATTCACCACTGTGAGGGAATTTCCTACCAGTCATTGGTGTCTAGTGCTGTCTTGCCCTATGTCATTGAAGGAAAAGGCATATGTGGCTATCTGCTTGCTAACGCTTACCTCCTACCAAAACCCTGCAGAGTGCCTGGTAGCATCTCCAGGAGCAATGGTGGTTCTGGAAAAAGGCATGCCATCCTGCCCCAGGACACTTCAGGCTCAAAGCACAAGTTACCTTGTCTCTGCATCACCCTTGCCTGTTCAGAAAATAGAGATGATATTTCCTTTTCCCCCCTTGCCGTTGCGCTCCCTGTCCTTGGCTTGTCAGCTCCTTCGATCAGGAGCTGTCTGCAGTGAGATGTATGCACCATGTTTACCACAGTCAGGCCATTTTTCAGCTGAGGCATCTCCTAGATATGATAGTGATATAACACTGGTAATAAATAATTGCATGAAGCTGGTACCTCCCAGTTCCATGGGATTTAGGCTTTGTTTCCCTTGCATACCCAAATAAAGGAGAGAATTTCTGCCAGAGGGAAAATGAGCTCTGGTTCTGGCTTTAGGGTTGTTAGTACACCATATGTGCAACTTCCCTTTCTGTTTAAGTGACTTCGCTTTCCTGTTGTTCCCCACATCCATTACTTTTGTACACATTTTCAGACCCAAGGAAGTAATTTTTTGTTCTGTCAGACACTGCTTTAAAGTAAATGGAAGCATTAATATACCAATGTATATTAGCTCTCCTTTTGTTTAAGGCATCTGGGAATAAATGTTCAGATTGTTTGAGTGAGGGAGAAGAATTCCTACTCACAGGCAACTTTCCATAAATCTCAAACATCTTGAAATATATGCCACTGAAATATATTGAAACATTCAATATATCTAAATACAATTTTCACCTCTTATAATGGAGAATTCTGTGAATGGACTGATCATCTTAACTACTAGACTAGAGAGAGAAACATGTTTATTTCACATATTTTATTATTCCATTACTTTCATTTCAGAGTTTTGTGGTGAAATGTGGTGCAGAAATCCATTTGTATTGCAAGCAATGGAATCTAATTCATGATTTCTCCAACCTAAACCAGTCAGTTTTGCTTTTCCTGAGTCTGTCTTTAAGGGACACTAAACAGTTACTGCTCATCTTTACTCCAGAATACTGCAGTTGATATTAAGGCCTGTCACTGATATATTACCCTAATAAAGCAACACTCCTATATTTTCTGAAGCTACAGTGCTATATTCCCACTATCGTTGTCCTGGTTTTAGACAGCTAAACCACGACAATCATTAATACTGGATCTATGCACTTCTGGATTTTCCAGGACTACAAATTGGATCCAGATCAAGGCTTGAGTATACAGTTAAATCTTTGCCACATTAACTATAGTGCAAAGAGCCGATGCATATAAGCTTGTTTTATGCTAGCTGTGAGAATACAGATTATATCTGGTTTCTTATAAAGACTGCCACTGCAATATTAACCCATAAAACTAACCTTTTGAGAAAATCTGAACCAGGACAGAGACTTTTATCTAGGCCAGTGCTTTGTACTATATGGCTGCATCATTTTTGATTTTGCATCAGAAGCCCTAGAGATGGAGTTATTGAATCTCCCCACCTCAGCCCAAATAATAACTTCTTAAATTCACTCACAGGTTTGATAGTATATATCTTACCCTGTGTGATCTTACTAAGGATACGAAACAGACCTATAACAAAAGTATATAATATATGCAGAAATGTGAAGTCATGCCAACACTTTTTGAAAACGGATCCAAGATTCCATTTTGGTTAAGATGAGAGGCAGAAACTTCAGACATTCAGTATTGCCTTAAGGCACAGTTTAAGGGAAAAAAAAAAAAGATGCTGTGTGATTGCTAAAATGCACAGGCGGGCAACGATGATTTCAGTTCCTCAAATAGCTACACTGTAGAATAGGGCAGGATAAAGATAGAGTGCTCTGAGATCCCCTGGTGAAAGGTATTATCAGTTGGCTGAGTATTTTAATTGCTTTTATACTGTTGATTTCAAACTTGAAACCACAGATGCCGCATCACTCTTGATATGGCAGAAAGTTCCTGTAAAGGAGAGGGAAACAGAAAGAAGAATACTCTTCCCATTTGTTGTCATTTTCAATCCCCTCTCTTTAATACCC
>VYZW01024118.1:114373-126152 GCA_013401315.1 Balaeniceps rex
GAATCTCAGCTGGATACGGGAAGACATGAGCTTTTTAAAAATCCCCTCAGCATCAGAGGTGCACCCTTTACATGGAACTGGCAGCTGCTCCTGTATGAATAGTTACACATTTTAAGGTCTCTTTTGAATGGTACAAAAGGTGGGAAAAAACCCACAGATGATAACTAATCCAAGGGTTCTCAACACACCCATTACAACCTGTTGAAACCACCATCTTTTCAAATGGATGCACCACCTTCCATTATAAACCCGCAGCTTAAGGCTGGAGGATGCAGCTTAAAAGACAAGCAAACACTATGTAATCAATTATGGCTTCACTTAATGGAATGGTGGTTACATATAGCTCTTTGCTTTTTAAGTCAGTGATGGAGACACATGTTTACTAAATAAACGTGTGAGTGAGTGTGTGTGTGTCAGAAAGGAGAGGAGTACTCTTATGGGAGGCAAATGGTAGGCGTCACGCTTATTTTTAAGTATTGTTTCTATGGGTAACAGTTCTCAAATTGCTGAGAATTATTTTACCCAAACCCAATGAAGAGTAATTAGAGAAAATTTTTTCGTTTTAAAATATTTCTTATACTCCAAGAAATGTCACTCTTACTCTTCCAGACTGGTCTTTCTGCATATTCAAAAGTAGCAAATAACTGAACTATGTACTCTGTAGTGGTCAATAGTTGACACAGCTATTTTCTATTCTAAATGGAAGGAGAATGTATGTTGGTTCCCAGTAATTACTGGCTAGATTCTTGAAAAGTGTGAATTGTAAGGATGAGTAGCATGATCCATAAAATCAGAAAATTTTATTACACTTAGGAAAAGAAACAATAGCTGCTGCAGAGGATTTCTGCTTCTTTCTTCAGCAAAAGTGAGCTTGTCAGAGCTATAAGTGTTTGCACTGATGTAACTACAGCGATGGTGTTACACAGCCAGCAAACCTCTCTGGTAAAGATATGGCTGAGCACAGTTTTCAATGCTGTGACTTAGACTGAGTTTATGGAAGCCCCTTTTAGTGTGAGTGCCATGTATCTCCCCTGGATTTGTGGAAGTGGGAGGGAAATTTTTACACTGCCTTCATCACATTGGTTCAAGCTAATAAAATATCTCTGAGAGATCCTACAAGCGTTCCAGGAAGATATATTAGCTCATGATTTCCAAAGTCACTATTTTGCTATAGAATGATGTGGCGCTGTCCCTACTGACCTTAAATACAACAGGAGAATTACACGACCAAGAAGTCATACTGCCAGGGTCAGTTCCCATGGGAGAGGAACCAGATTTTCTGAGGGGAGAGGTAGCTGAGACATGGGATGCACATATCCAGAACAGACTCCATTTGCATAAACTGTGCTGGCATCTAGTTCAGTAAAGAGTTCTTTATAACACTACAGTGAGATGTTATTGTAGCATTAGTTAAATACCGCATTTTCTCTTAGCATGAGTTATCACAGCATGAAGCTGTTAGTATTAGTTAATGGAAACCAAGCACTATGGCACCACAAGCTATCGTAACACTTCCTGGAAAACATATATGATATTTCCAGAAGGCATCTGAAACTACTTTTTTAACTGCTTTGCATTCCAGGAAAGAAACACCACAAGCAATAAACCCTTGTGAACATTTTTTTAATAGCTATCATTTCAGAATTAAGAGGAGAAAAAGAATAATAAAGAAGGGAAATAGTCTCAGTAGATGAGCTTTGCTCTTGAGCTGAGATCTGCTGGAGACCATAATGTCTCAGAGCTCTGTACAAAGCTCTGTACAAATACTTTGGACTTCTGCCTTTGCAAGCCACGTAGCTGAAAGGTGGAAGACAGGAGAGGTGTGGAAAAGGCTTTCGCTGGGCAGTCTGCAGTTGCAGCATCTTTGTAAATATCTTGCTTACAAAAGAGCCATTTTAGTTTTATAAACCCAGAGTGATTTCAAACTGTTACCTAGCATGTGGTGTTTGCAATGTGCTTTCTTAATACCCACAGCCAGGAGAGCAGGTGAGTAATAGGTGAACAAAGTGGTACCTAAGAACAGAGTGAACAGGTGACACGGCAGGTCTTGGACTGCCACAGATGTTGGATTTCTTCATAAACAAAAATATTCCCACAAACCCAGAAGCATGAGAAAGGAGAACCAAATCTGCATGCAGAGGAAAGCTAGAGACGTTAGGTTGAGGGCAGAGAGTCCTTACTATCTCATGGGGGGTGGACACAAGGGATTGAGGAACTGGAAAAGAATGAGATATAGGTGTCAGGGATAACTGGAATATCACATCAGCTTTTAAAGGTATTTGATGACACCTGACACACTCGTATAATGAATGCCTTTAAAGACCTGGGCAGAGCATCTGGCTTCTGTCTTTGAAAGAAACTACGCATGAATGCTATGAACCCTCCTAAGACAAAGGCATTCTGCCTGAAAGACTTAAATGGTTTCCAGCAAAAGAGTCAGGGAGGGAGAGAAAATCTGCCACGTCACTTAGATGTAGGATGCTTTGGAAGGTATTCAGGAAGACCCATTGAGAGTCCTGGCCTGGCATGGCCTGGAAAGGAGAAATGGGCAGAGGGATGGATGAATGGATGTTGGTCCTCTTTTGGTTGAGCAGCCCTGCTTCTTTTGTTTGTATTAGAAGTAAAGTCAGGCTAGGGGACTCTGTCAGCCCATACACACAAAGACTGAAACTGAATAGAGCCTGTTTAGATTTTGTAACTGCCCCTGACAGTAGGCCATGAGGGACTTACGATACGAAATTATGCCTAAGGCAGCCTCAGGTTACGTGAGCTAATAAAGTCTTGCTTACTGAAAGCATCAAGATTATTATTGTGAAACATCTGGTTCAGGCTTTCTGGATAGATTGCTGAGAAAAGGAGACATAGCCCTGAGAAATGCTTCTGCATACCAGGGACTCCTGGGGAAAGGATCAAGAGAAGTCAGCAGCGGTTGATTCCTCTGCTGTAGTTATTGCCTTTTGAAGCCGTGAGGGAATAGATGTGTTTAATGACTCTGAGAATGTTAAATCCTAGCAGAGTCATGAACACTGGTCAAAAAATGAGAATAAGAGAGAAGAGGTGGAGGTTCAGGAGGTGGTGAGTTTAGTGACAAACCAGCAACCTGCACTCGTAAAATGTTAGCTTTTAAAAAGGATGGTTGCACCACAGTCACCGTGACACATGAGGCTAATAAAGCCTTATGTGGAGTAGCAGGAAGAATTCAAATTCCTGTTAATGCCCAGCAAGTGCATACTGGCATTGAAATAACCAAAGGTATTCAGGGAATCTTGGCAGGCTGACCTGAAGCAGCTGGGACCTCCAGGTTCAAGAAGACTCTCAGCTGTTGTCAGCACTGAGTTTGAAAGACACGATGTACATGAGCTACCCAGAGGGCCAGCACAACATCAGCCCAAAGATGAAATATGATGCAATGGCAATCTTTGGTCCTGGCCAGCCAGCAAATGATTGCTAAAAGATGCAACACCAATAGAAATGGTTAAAGACAAGATTCAGCAACCTGTGTCAAACTTGGCAGGAGATGGTTTGCATAAAGAAAGTGTTCAGAGAAGATACTGGGAAAGGAGTCTACATGGCCACAGCATTTCAGTGAAGACTCAGCTTACTTTCGAAATGGAGTGATCTCATAATATCAGTTCGTGAGCTGGTTTTATGGAGCATAGTACCTGTATTCAAATCTCTGATGCAGCACTGCGCAAGGTCCTTTCCTTCTCCAGGGATCTGCTCCCACCACCACATTTTGTCCATCTTCCCTGCATAGCTTGCAAGCTCTTCGGGCCAGGATTGTCTGTTGCTACATGACCAGTTGATGCCCTTGTCAAAACTGTTTTCCAGGCACCAGCCTCCTACAAATAACGGTGCACAATGCAGTGACAAAGCTGCACTCTGTGCAGAGAGCTTATGCTAAGCTCTGTAATTAAGACATATGGGGCCTTATCCACAGCTTAGAGAAGTCAGTGGAAACACTGTCTCATAGGCTGGATGACAAGATGGTGATGAAGCAGATTTTATTTTAAGGAATCATTTTTTCTGTTTGGGGATATTGTGAGGCTTTAGGGAAGAACTGTGCTACTAAAAGGCATGAAAATGAAGAAGTGGGAAAATTAATAAAGTAAAAAAAAGTATATCAGTGTTATAAATGGGCTTAAACTGAGAGCTGAAAAAAATTCACAAACAGTACAAATGAGATTTATGTTAGTGGGTCACTTTTTTGTTTGTGTGGGGTTTTTTTTAAGGATCTACTCAAACTCTAAGTAAAGACTCTCCTTTTCGCACTGGGACATAAATTATCTTACGGAATAGAGGGTACTGATGGACATACAGAAAAGAGAACCTGACTCCAGATAATTTAATTTTAAGTGAATTATAAGAAATAATTATAATAGGATGGCACGTACATTTTTATCAGGAGTAGAGAAAAATGCCAGTATGCCTGTGGAGTCAGTAGCTGGCTGGACCACTACATGCAGATATTTAGTAGATTTGTTTATGTGACAGTTTGCCTGTTAACAGGAAAATATTGATTCCTCTGGCTTTGCAAATCAGTGCCCTCAAGTGCTCTGGCCAGAAATTCATAACACGGCAATACAAAAATTAAGTTCTCAAGGAATGAGCCTGGCCCTTAATGTTCACTGGGCAGAGGGAAGCATTTTTCTTGCTCGCAAAATGACATTCAGGCTCCTGGTTTCCTGTCTTGCAAAGTGTATGGTACAGGCTCTGAAAATAAAACATACAGTAAGCGTGGTCTGTTGTAACCCAGACAATTATAGGCATCACAACAATAAATTTTTAAACAGTTAGGTAATATATAATAAATAAAAGATGAACAGGAAAGCACTCACAGCTACTCCCCTAATGCATCTGGAAAGTAATTAACTTTTTTTTCGTCTGTTAAGGGTATAAACTATTATACCCTGGCAAAGAAGGAGCCTGGCTGTGCATCCCCGATGAGGATTTATCTGAGGTCGGACTCAGACGGAGCGGACCCACCATCCATCCTGCCAGAGCACAGCATCTCTCCGGTGTTGTGCTCCCGCCTGAGCGCTGTCCCTTCCCCGCTCAGCATCAAGGCTCCGTGGCGGGGGCAGCAGGGCTCTGGGGGGCACTGAGATAGGCGGCCCTGCCCAGCCAAAGGACATGCCAGGCCCCTGCCGTGCGAAAGAGGCTCGGGGCAACGCTCGCGATCGCCTGCCAAGGACTAATGGGAAAATAACGATGGCGGAAAGGGAATTACAGACACATTTGGAGGTCGACATGCCTCTCCTGGGGTTCTTAGCATGTGGCGAAGCCTAAATCTTCTTATTGCAGGGACTGACATGGCTGCTAGAGCACAGGACTGGCATTCTTCTGAGGGCTCCTCTTGGCTCTGCTATTTCCTTACAGCTCTACCTCTTCCAACCACCATCAGAGTGCAGCCAAGCTGGCAGGTCCTTGGGACCCATCCTACCCCTAGCCAAGAGCAGGGCAGACAGGAGGCACTGAGGCAGACCCATACCCAGCCATTGTGTACCTCCCTGGGTTGGGGACACACCGAGGCCAGGCCGGGCTGCGGGTGGATGCAGCTCAGGGTGGCCCATGGCCGGACAAGGCAGGGCTGTGGGGAGCTGGAGACCGTCCCTGCTGTGGTGTTGCTGAGGCAGGGGCTGACAGCCCCGGGGGATTACATGGGGTCCTGAGCTATTGGTGGGTAGGCAAGTGCCAGGGACCTCATGTGGGTCAGTCAGGGCTGCGATGAAGTTCATTCAGCTTATTTGAGCCTCTGGGTGCCTGTGCTGATGGCCCCACTGAACAGCAGAGAATGAGTCTGAACAAGGTCTTCCGAGGCAAAGCAGTTGCAGACCGGTGCATCACTGTGTGTTTTCCCCGGCGGGAGCGGGAAGAGCTCCTCAAGTGTGTGTTGCCAGAGCCAAGTTCAATGGAAACTCCTGAGGCTGGTTTAAAAGGAGGGAGTTTGTCAATGTGGGTAATGCATCGACTTTGGCATTTACAACAAATAGCACAAAATTGCTGTGCTCTGAGGTGTATGGCAAAATCAATTACTGCTGGGAAGTTTTGGAGAATGGAGATGTTGCTGAGGGGCAACTTTTGGGACAGTAAGAAACCTAAACTCATTTATTTTTTCTTAGATGATCTCATTGACTGCTTTTTTTTTAGGGTTAACAACACTTGTAATCCATTGTCAAAGATACTGGTGGTCAAGGTGGGTGATTAGAATTAAGGTAGATAAAAACATACATCACATTAAATGAAAATTAAAGCACAGACTGAGCAAAACTCTAGGTAATGTTTTTTAGCAGACAACCTTTTGATGTTAGCTACAAGGGAACAGATGATTTGACGAGTGGTTTTCCATGTCTGATTTTTGTGGTGTAGATATAGGCCATCGTGCTATGGTTACCCACTTCCTGGTCTAAACAAACTACCCTTGCATGTCATTTCATTTATACATAAAGAAATCAAGTCACAACCAGACACTTTTGGGGCTGATTAAATCCTAGAAACATCTGGTAGAGCCAGGCTATTTTCAGAGACGATCTTTTGATGTGATTTGCAGACACAATCATACGCAGAGATTAACCTCTCTTCAATAAGTGCAGACCTGGACTGCATCCTGAGCAAGACACCATGACCTAGATTCCCAGCTGTGGCTGAGCAGCAGCACAGAGTCAAACCCCAAAAGGTGAAGGCCTGACCCCAGCTCTCTGTGTGCCAGTCCAGTCCTATAGCAGAAGTTAGAGCAACCTGTGGCAACTGCCGACAGAGAGTGAGGTCTCCAGAGGACACGAATGCCCCAGCCATGACCCCTCCATTCAGTCGTGCTACAAAAATAGTCAGCAGGAAAAAAGGAGTTGGAGAAAGTGCTAAATCAGCTTCGAGCTCCTGGGATACGTCCCCTTTGCTGGCTACACTCACTCACCATGTTTGGGCTACGTAGCTGAAGGTGCAGGCCTGCCTGTCTTTGAATAACGCAGATGGACGCAAGATGATGTCTTGCATAGACAGGACCCTTGTGGAATACAATGTCAGAGCATTCCTGCCAGCTGTGTATGAGGTACTCCTGCTCTTCTGCTATCTTTTTTCCTGATGTTTGTTGTGATACTAAAGCAAACCCATACAAGATGACAGTCTGATCTTAAAAAAACTATGTTTGCAGGATCCATCCTGAACTCTCTATATGACTCGATATGTGTATAACTTAGAGGCAACTAAGCAAGATCTTGCTCTGCATATCCAACCTACACATAAACATGTCCTTAAAAAGAACACTGGTAACTTCAGAAAATTCACCCCGGAAAGGTAAGAAATGCTTAGATTCATCCTCTCACTTCTATATACAGATGTTTTAAAGTATGGTCTGTACTCATGCGGTCACATATTATTTTCTCTATGGGGAATGGTCTAATTCAGTTCCACAAAGCCAGGGGTGTCCTGTGACTCCTTTGCTCATATATGTGGATTTGTCTCGGACCCCTTTGCCTTAGTATCTTGGGTACATCACAGTCAACATTTCTGACAGTGAAAAGCCTAACCGACACACTTAATGTAAGGGTTAAGGCACAAGGGTATTTCCAGTGCCTGATTTCTCAAATTACTCAGTGCCCATTTATGCTGCTTACTATTGCATTGAAAAATCAATCCCCAATCATGCCTAAGTGACACAGAGGAAATCTGTGGCCATGGAGTCTCCAGTGTCTTTCCCACAAAGCCTGCCTGCCGCTTCCTTCCCTTCTGCCTCTCAGTTCCTCCGTTGTGCTGAAATTGTTGCTTTGTCTCCAACTGATTTTCCTCCTTCTGAGTAGGGCAATTACAGCACGCTAGAAAATGAAAAGCAGATGAAGTTCAGTAGTGTGTTGCATTAAGCTGTTCTTTGGCCCTTTAATGGAATAACCCGCTTTAAAATTCCTTCCTGATTTACACTGTATGAACAAATTTGGTTGTGATTTAATACAAAATAATTAACATACAGTAACTATCTTCTCTTCTCTGTCGCAATAAACCCTGGCACTAGTGAGAGCACCAGCAAGGAGGCTTGGTATTCTAAAAGCCTTTTTTATTTCCCAGTGAAGAAAGGTATTTAGGCTATAATTAAATTTAAAAGCGCTCACAGTGGACTCCAGAGGCCACATTCACTCTTCATGTACATAGGTCCACTCCCATTGACTAAAATCTGCACTTGGATCACAGATTCACTGATTTACAGCTCTGGTATGAGCCTCCAGTGCCTTTTATTTTCTTTATTAGGAAGCAGCTTATTTTCAGTAAGTTTCTTTGCTACAGCTTTTGCAAATACCTTCTTATTTGAAGCCCCTCGTAGCACTAATGGTATGTTCATTTTCTGGAAAAATGTCAGTTATCTCTGTCTTTGAAACTCTTGAAACATTCAACTCCATTGTAGTTCTTAGGCAAGCTGGTATAGAGAAAATTGTTTCCAGAGTTCCAAAAATGTTTCCATAACTGCATATTTTTCAATTATTGCCCTAAAGGATTAGGAGGAATTTACATTTTCCGGTGGCCTGGGAGCACTACTAGCAGTTCCTTCCCTGTTGCAGATGATTGCCTCCTGAGATTTCAACCAAAATTCAGAAGTGATGCACAAGGTTGTGGTAAATTCTGTTTGATCTGGTTTATATTCATACATATTTCCCAAAGGCCAGGCTCCCTTCCAAATACTCTCAGACTCTCCTGGAGGTACTTAACCGCAATCTGCAATCTATAAAGAATGAAAGTGGGTCTTGCAGAATAGTAAAATATAGAGACAAGGAAGAGGTTTTCCCCAGCGCCATGTCAGTGGGTCAAGAAAAGAAAAAGGTTCTGATTCCACTTCTGATGGCCATCCCCTCAGTAACCTTGGTCATCTCACCTCCTGTTTCTCTGTATCACAATTAAGACCATAAGGGAGGTTATAACAGGTCAAACCAGAATTCCATCTATCCCTGTATCCCATGTCTGGTGTCAAACAATAATAGTAGCTTGAGGACAAAATATCAGAACAGGGCAAATTGAAACAGGGACTTTTTAGGCCTGAAGTGGATTGGCATCTTGATGTTTAGTAACCATGGATGGAGTTTGCATCTGCAAGCTTGTCTAATTGCTTTGTTAACTAATTTATACTCTTGGCTTCCGTAACACCCTGTGGCAATAAGCTCTGCTGTTTAATTACGCACTGCGTGGAAAACTCTGCCTGTTGCTTCTTTTAAAACCTTAGTTTGACAGTTTCATTTGAAATCCACTCTTTTTGTAGTAGAAGAAATAATTTCTCTCTTTTCAGCATCAGCTATGATTTTGGAAATCACTCGTATCTCATCCTTTTTCTATTCTAATAGAAAAACTATTCTATTTAGTTTCTCATTGTACAGAAACTATTCCATAACAAGTCATCTGTGTTGCGCTTCTTAGTACTTTTGTTTGTTATTTTCTGGTTCTAGAGAAGACAAGACTGGAACTGTAAAATTTAGGTGCATCACTGTTTTATTTGCTGACTTAAAGACATGCTTTGCTTTCCTTTCATGTTTTTTCTGTTTGTTTTTCTTTCCTTTTCTCTTTCTTTGCTAACAACTTCTAGCACTCTGTATGACTGCCCCTGAACAGTGAGCTATTTTCACAGAACAACCGACACTGATCTGAACATCTAACCCCTTGAATGGTAGCATCTGATGTGGGACTTGTCATTCTTTATGTATAGGTGGGATTATTTTTCTACATGTGCATCAGGTTTTCAGCTGATCAAAAGATAATTTCACCTGCTGTTTTGTTGCCCATCACTCAGCATCAAGCCATCCTCCTGCAAGTCTTCACAGTCAATTTTAGTTTTTATTACTCCTCAGCAAAGGTTTAACTTTTGCACTTTGTTCTCCTTTCCAGATCATTCATTAATACATTGAAGAGCACAAGTTCCAGCACAGATCTCAGTGGTAACCCCTTGCAGCATTTTCTACGCTGTGATAACTGAGCACTTATACTCAGATTTATTTCCTGTCTTTTAATCACATATCAGTCCATGAGAAGAACTTGATCCTTTTACCTCGCTGCTTAATTTCTTCAAGTATTTTTGGGGAGGGAACTTTCAAGTGTGCTTTATCAATGGGTTCATCACAGAGTCATTGACTTTCATTGATTTTAATGCTTGCCTGCATCACAATGAGGTTATAATAAGGAAACTCCTAAGACACAAGAAACCTAAAATTTGTCAGTGTTCACACAGATGTTCAATAGCTCCAGAAGTGTTGACTTATATGGAATGTGGTGCCTCTGAGATGTGTTAGCCTTGTTTCATGCTGCATATGTTTGGATGTGAGTCTCTATAGGAATGTGTGTCTGGCACTCAGATTGTTTCCTATGCCAAACAATTTCTGAAAATCTTGTCTGGTTTCAACCAAATTTGACAGAGGTATAAAGGTTTGGAAAAAAAAACCCAGTCCTTCCAGAACTAGGAAGAAAGGAGGTCTGGTGAAGGGTCGAGATCTCAGTGCTGCCATGGAAGCATAAGTTTAACATGAGCACATGTTAGAGCACCTTGTTAGACATCAGCGACTGAGAGAAACAGAGAAAGAAGGATAAAAGGAGCAGATGGTATGAAAGCTTCAGCTGTAGCGAATATTTTCACTCAGATCTTATGACAAATTAAACAGCAGAGAATCCAACCATGAGTCACAAAAGGCTTTGAAACAAGGCTTTGGTCACTCACAGGCCATCTTGTCTGGTGGTGCTAAATGTTCAAAGTCCTTGGTGTAAACAGCTCCGCTCCATGTATCCTACCAGCAGAGACAGCTGGCAGTCTATATTCCTGATTTAGCAATTTAGAAGACGTCTATCAATTTAAAAAAAAAAAAAAAGAAAGTGGGAGAAGTGCCAGGGAACATGTATTGGCTTTTTTACATTTTGCTTTGTGGAAGAAACTGATGTATGAAAATAAAACTGCCCGCAAAGCCAAATAAGTATTATAGGAATGTAGATAATAAGAATAAGAGAATCAAGAGAAACTGAACAGTTCAGTGCCTGGTCAGATCAACAGCTGTTTTATTTGAGGAAAGCTGAGCCATGTAGGCTGAACTAGTTCAATGAGTTACTGATGTAATTGTGATGATGACAGTAAGCAAACTTATGTCTTCACTCTGCTGTATTCTCTTATCTGGTGTACCTATTGACTTCACTCTTGCTGCTTATATAAGAAACTACAGTGCACCACTGGCCTTTTATCTCTCATTTTAAAAATCGCTACAAAACCATAAACTGATGTTATATTGCAAATTCCAGATTTAGGTACACAAATAATTAGCTTGCTTTAATAAACATCAGTCACATCTGCTGAAAGCTGAAAGGAAGTTGGCAAAGCTAATACTTCTTAATGAAATTTTATTTCAGTGAAAAAATGCAGATTCTGTGACACTGAAATGTTTACTTGTTCATCTCAGTTTCAATAAAATATTCCACTCCATAACAAGGTCCAAATATTCCATTTTAATATTTTGAAACAAAACATTTTAATTTTCATATTATAAACAGCTTCTCATTTGGAAATTTTTATTGGAGCTTTTTTACAGGTTTTAACTTCAAAATTGCTGGTTTCATTTTCAGCCTAGCAAAAAAAAAATTTAAAAAATATATATTTGCTAAAAATATCATCAGCTGGAGATGGTATGTTTTACACTTGCCAAGGAATTGGAAAAAAGTTATTTGCATACCTCTAGAATTCAGAGCTCTTGAAAATCATGTAATTTTTGAAGTTCTTCATTTGAAATTAGAAATTTTGCTTCAGACCTCTCTAACTAAAATAAGAAGATGT
>VYZW01024118.1:126214-139624 GCA_013401315.1 Balaeniceps rex
GCTGCTGCGCAACACAGAGGGATCTTCCTAAAAGAAGAGTTTTTAACTTACAATTAGAAGTGCACGCAGTGCACAGTAAGCGCATTTTCTTTGTCAGCGAACAGCCCATTAATGTACTGGTGTAAAGAAATGAGTGTGCTTCTGAGCACACAAATACAACTACAGTGTTCTTGTATGTATGGTGTATTCTGTCTTCACAACCTCCCAAAACATTTTCTGCAATGTGGCTCTGAGTAAGACTGCAACCCTGTCCAGGCAGCATAAAAGATCTCTTGTCCGCAAAAAAATATTCTTTCAAGGAATTATCTGTATTAGTCAGGCAGGTTTTCCATCGTGGCTGTCCAGCTTTGCCCACATGTGACATCTCACGCTGCAGATATGACTGCCAAGCTACCTGCCATTCATGTTATAAGCTTTCTGCACTGGCACGCCGTATCAACAGACTGTTTTGCTGTTGTCTTGCTTTTAGTGTGCCTCTTCCCCTTCTGCTTTCTCTGTGAGGATGGGGTTTTTTGTTCTGTCCATTTCTCATTCTTCGCATTCTTTTTCTGATGAGTTTTTGGTTCTTCTGCCATGATTTCTCTTGGGCTGTTGCTTTTGCTGCTGAGAAATGAGGGGTGCACATTTTCTTTTCATTGCTGGTTCTCAACAACTCTAGAGAAGGCTCAGGGAAGTTGCCATCTTCTCTTTCTGGCATCTGTTGTCCCTGCAGCGAATGACTTGGACATAGGCAACTGGGCTTTCGCATTATGAGCACAATCGCCTCACCAAAGCGCGAAGGAAGCTCCTCAGTGTACCCTCGGCGTACTCTACCCTTTTAAGGGTCTTTGGATGATCACAGATGGGATTTTGAAAAGAGCTGGATGAATAATGCATTTTTGGTTTAGTTCCCAAACTGAGACATCGTGGGTGGGGAATGAGAAAGAAAATTTTCGATGAACGTGGAAATGGTTTATTTGATACAAAAGGAAATGCTGTGTTGTGATTAGTGTTTAGAGCTCCTTTAAATAACCAGGACAATTTTTAAACAAAAAATTTACCATCTTGAAATACAAGAATATCAAAATACTGTGTTTAAAAAGGACAGATAAAACATATTTCTATCCTTAAGAGAATTCCCCTCTTTTTTTCGTACTGAAACCATTCATCATATTTATCTAAGGATTCACAGACAGCTTGTCCACCCAAAAAGGGGTTTCATTTTTGATTAATTTACTTTTTGCCTGCTTAAAAGTAGATATCCTACTGTGAGACAATACCGGTGTATTTAAATCACTAAGGCACTTAAAAAACCCCACTCTCCTCCAGCAGAATTGACAAGGCTTCAACCACATTGCATGGGGAGTGTGGCACACGGCCGCAAACACACTGAGTATTTGCAATCAGCGAAGGGAGCTGTGCTGATGACATTGATTGTATCTGGGCAATTGCAACCATGATTTTCAGTGCACCCAATACATAAAACATAATTATGACTTCATGCCTTTTTTTGTTTCATTTTTCAGTCCCTGGGTCATGGTGTTCTTGAAATTTCCACCTATTATTTTATTCAGAATAAGCTGATCGAGGAAGTTGGTGGTAGAACATGACCAGCAGAGTCCCTCCTCTTTTCCATCCTCTGCCTGCTGCAGATACTGAATATCTGCATGCTGCTCCAGATGCTCTGTCCTCCTCACTGTATTCCTCTATGTTTTGAAAGTGAAATGAAAGGATTTTCAAACATTCCTCTGCATCTAAAAATGGCAGCAGTGAAAGCTGGATACAAGGAATTAAACCAATCACCATGTACCTAACCAAACTGGGAAAAGACAGGCTTTGAGTGGTGGTCGCTTATGGATCGTTTGCAACAAAGAAGTCTTAAGAACCTTCGTGCCAATATGCTGAGTGCTAATAAAGCATCATCAGGCTTTATGCTGACTCTGAAGAGAAAAGACTAAACTCCCTCTCCTGTAACATCTTAAATACATTTAGCAGCTGCGTGCACAAACTCTGACTAAATTCTTCTGGTTTACAGCATACTTTTGCATCTCACACTCTTACAGACTGGTAAGATTCAGCCTTGACTCCCCGCCAGGCGCAATATGAAGAATTCTATAATTATCAATCTAGTGATGGCATTTAAAAGCAAATGCATTATCATGCACAGAAATCATCTCATGTCCCCTACAGCGAGTTCCACAACAAGGACTGTTACTTTGTGCGACTATAACTCTGGCTTTATTACGTTTAACCCTCTTCCATCAACAGACTCCCCCAGCCAAAAAAATATTCGTTTATTCATAAAATACCATGTAGTCTGGAATGGCTGTCAACGCGCCTAAAGGTCATATAATGTCAGAGTCATTATTTTCAAATCATCTACACTCATGAGCCCTACTTTGCAAGGCTAGGTATCAAAACAATAATAAATACAGAGCGCATGTCATGCTGCATGAAAATTTGTGCCCTATCATTTAAGAACTATGGCATAGGAGCAGAAAGATTCCTCTGCACTCTTCCTTCTCTCACTATTGTGCAACCACTTTATTCAGCAGACCGTTATATTAAATGTAATTAATAGCCTGAACCCCTCTTTACCAATACCTTTTTCTCCTTGACCCACTTGGTAATCCAAGACAATGCATTTACAAGCCAGATTATGGACTGCAGAGTTGCCAGCTCTGTCAGACCCTGATATTTTACCCTGTCATGGATCAAAAAGATTAAAAGCAACTTTAAAAAGCACATGTTATGATACTAAGTCCAGTAACTCTAGCCTGTTTGCTTCAGCTCAGATTTGGAAACTAAGCAAAGATTAATGTTTTGAATGGTATCTGAATTAATGTTCTGTCAACCAGCTGCAGAGACAGGGGTTGCTGTTTTCTGTTTGTTTGGTTGGCTTTAGTTTCTGTAATCCAGATAGTTTTCAATCAGTTTGCAGCATCAGGAAGGCTGTGCTGCATCTGCAGTCCTGGGCATTGCTAAAACTAATATTTCCAGCCACATTCAAGGTGGGAGCCACGGGTCATTAGTTCAACAGGTTAACATGACTGACATAGATCACACTAACTCTAAGAGTCATTACATTTATTTGCTGACCTAGATCTTCTGTAGATTAAGACATACTCCTACCTTCACCTTCTTTACCCTCCCATTTTCTCTGCCTTAAAAAAAAGTAAATTGGTTAACAGATGTAGGCAACTGGAAGGCTTCACATTTCACCTCTCTGTTTTCTTTTTCTCAGTGACAAAAGCAGTGAAGGAAGGAAGGGGCTGAGGTGGAAGAAATAACTGTCCTGTGCTTTCCTCAGCCAGCTGCACCATACATTACCCCACTCTGTGTTGATTCTTGGCACTAGTCTTAACATAGCCTATATAACATCAGCCCAGGGATGAAACAAAAAGACAGACAGACTTTAAATTTGTGTATCCAGAGCTGGCCATGTTTATCAGAGCTGAGCTGCATGCAATGCTCTGCATGAGCTCCAGTCAACAAAAAGCAATTTCTCCTTATATTACTGTGAATTATTTACTACAATATTTTGAACTGACATCCAGATTTTTCCCCCTCTGTTCAGAGTTTTATTGCAATGACAAGAAGAGAAGTAAATGAATAGCAGGAGAGGGGAAATAAATCCCATTGAAATGCACTGGCTGATGTGTCAGTGTCTTTGAAATAGTGCCTTATGCAAGAATAATTGTATCATTTGTTACAGTGCTGTACTGATGTACGTAGGACCATCTCTGACTATGGCAGAGATGTGGGAAGCAAAGCTCCAGCTAGAGCATCCACGGGGCTGTGGGACTTTGTTTATAGGTTGTTAGTGAAGATACACCCAAGTGGCCAGCCCTGAAGATAGGGGTTTTGAATCCTTCCTATAAACTGTGGAGAGTTTTAGAGCTAAGACATTGGCCACGTGCACACACATACATGCAAACATGCCCACGCACACACACAGAGACCAGAGAGGAAAGTCTTCCCCATTACCAGGTGACTGAGGGCATCATGTCTTTGGCACAGAGGACAGAGCAGCCACTGCATCTTGTGTTCTGCCCTCAATACAGAAATAGGCAAGGCCGAGAACAGGTCCCTGTCTGTCTCTCCCACACAAGCATTAGGGGGGAGAGCTAGTTAACTCCTGAAAAGAAATGTCGCCTATTACTCACGGTCTCAGCACTGGAGGTAGCTCAGACAGAAGTGCATCTAAACCTTCTTGTACAGGAAAAGGCTCCACACCACAAGTTACATCTGACTCCAGCTCTGCATTGTAGATGTGAACCTCCGTCCTCAGGTCCGTAGTTCAGGAGTTTCCAGACCTGTCACTGGCTTAGCTTTCCTTTTAAGAAGTGCGAAATGAAGTTCGGCAGCTGAGGACAGTTCTGTAGATGTGATGTTTGGACCAACTGATCCTTTCCCTTCCGAAACTTGCATTTGCTCCCAATCCAAAATCTGGTTTTCTCCTCGATGAAAATTTGGGTTGGTCGTAAGGACCTTTTCCGCAGCCTCTGGCTCTTGCCATTAATGCCATTGCAGAATCTAACACAAGTGTTGGTTGAGTTTCACCTTCATTTCTAAGGAAGACAGCATTTAGATCCACACCTGTCATTCCCAGGTCTCACTGTGCAGCAAAGGAAGATAAGGAAAATGGCTGTTATGAATATTATTGCATAAGATAGTGCCCAAGTGAATTATTAAATGGACAGAGTATCCATACATTTCTGACAGGATGAAAACTTATTTGGACAAGTCAGCTGAAAGCTTGGCTGAGTGATTACCACAGGCAACCCTGTGAGAAAGAGGTACAGCCAAAGACACAAAGCTGAAGCGGCAGACAGTCAGGAATGAGACGCCAGTGACAGCCTGAAATGCTGGGCTCTGTGCACACACAGCCAGAGACAGGCACTTGAAAAGCTGGTAGTGCCATACTTGCCAAGAGCATTTCTGATGGAAGTAGCGAGCAAGCTTTGGGGACACACTTTCTGCAGCTGTTTTGCTTGCCTACACATGCTAATACCTAGGCACACGTAAATTAGGCAGTGACTGAAGGCATCAGGTTAGCAAATGTGTCGCCCATCTACAAGAAGGGCTGTAAGGAGGATCCAAGAAACTACAGGCCTGTCAGTCTGACCTCAGTGCTGAGGAAGGTCATGGAGCAGATCATCTTGAGTGCCATCACGTGGCACATACAGGACAACCGGGTGATCAGGCCCAGTCAGCACGGGTTTGTGAAAGGCAGGTCCTGCTTGACTAACCTGATCTCCTTCTATGACAAGGTGACCCGCTCAGTGGACAAGAGAAAGGCTTGTTGGCTGTTGTCTACCTAGACTTTAGTAAAGCCTTTGACACCATTTCCCACAGCATTCTCCTGGAGAAACTGGCTGCTTGTGGCTTGGATGGGCATACTCTTTGCTGGGTAAAAAACTGGCTGGATGGCCAGGCCCAAATGGTTGTGGTGAATGGAGGTAAATCCAGTTGGTGGCCAGTCACCAGTGGTGTTCCCCAGGGCTCAGTACTGGGGCCAGTTCTGTTTAATATCTTTATCTTTGAGGGTAGGAAGGCTCTACAGAGGGATCTGGACAGGCTGGATCAATGGACCAAGGCCAATTGTATGAGGTTCAACAAGGCCAAGTGCCGGGTCCTGCACTTGGGTCATAACAACCCCATACAACACTACAGTCTTGGGGATGAGTGTCTGGAAAGCTGCCCGGCAGAAAAGGACCTGGGGGTGTTGGTCAACAGCCAGCTTAACATGAGCCAGCAGTGTGCCCAGGTGGCCAAGAAGGCCAACAGCATCCTGGCTTGTATCAGACATAGCGTGGCCAGCAGCACTAGGGAAGCAATCGTCCCCCCTGCACTGGTGAGACTGCACCTCGAACACTGTGTTCAGTTTTGGGCCCTTCACTACAAGAAAGATGTTGAGGTGCTGGAGCGTGTCCAGAGAAGGGCAATGAAGCTGGTGAAGGGTCTAGACCACAAGTCTTATGAAAAGCAGCTGAGGGATCTGGGGCTGTTTAGCCTGGAGAAAAAGAGGCTGAGGGGAGACCTTATCGCTCTCTACAACTACCTGAAAGGAGGTTGTAGTGAGGTGGGTGTTGGTCTCTTCTCCCAAGTAACAAGCGATAGGACAAGGAAATGGCCTCAAGTTGCGCCAGGGGAGGTTTAGATTGGATATCAGGACAAATTTCTTCACCAAAAGGGTTGTCAAGCACTGGAACAGGCTGCCCAGGGAAGTGGTTGAGCCACCATCCCTGGAGGTATTTAAAAGATGTGTAGATGTGGTGCTTAGGGGCATGGTTTAGTGGTGGACTTGGCAGTGCTCGGTTAACGGTTGGACTTGATGATCTTAAAGGTCTTTTCCAACCTAAACGATTCTATGATTCTATGACTCCACCACCAATTTCCCCCACCAGTGGCCAGACTGCTTCCAAAGAAGGTACTAATGTCCAGAGTGGCAGCAAAACATGATGGGACAACCCTTCACATCAGCAGCACGCCTTCTCCTTCCCCTGCCAGCAGCAGAAGCAAAAGTCTGATCCTCTGTGGCTCTCCCCTGAACTCTGCTGCTTTTCCACAGAGGGAGCAGCTTCACCTCTAAGTTGCAAACCTCTGCACTCACCCTGGGCCAAGCACTTTTTCCAAGGTGAAATTGGGGGGTCTGAGTCTGAGCCCTCTTGTATCAGATTGGCCCTGACTGTCTGCAGTGATCATGTTACCGGAAAGGTATGCACACATGCTTGTCCCTTAGCCACACACCTCTTCTCTTTGGAAAAAAAGTCTTTAATGAAGCTTTTCCCAGTGGAAAGGGGAGAAGGCAAGAGAAGCCCCTCAGGGGATAAATGGCTCGTGTGAGAAATTGATGTAGATGGTGCAACCAAGTGGTTGGGGGAGGTGGGTGTTAAATGGGGAGAGAAGTAGGAAACTGTGTTTCTCTCTGTGTACAAAGGGACAAATCCAGCCTTCTGCCTGAATAGGTTTGTTCCTGCAGCACAAGAGGTTGAGGCTCTGCTGTGTTGCTCTCTGTGCTGCTGAGCTGCTCCCCTGCAGATCAGTCCCACAGCACCTGTGTGGTGGGGATGGAGCAGTGGGACGAGGAGCAATACCATACCATGGGAGGATGGGACACAGGGCAGTCATGCTCCATAGAACCTGTTTTAGTGCCTGGGCTGCCCCTGGACACCAGCCCTAGAATTTTTGACCAGTCTCATCCACATGGAAGGCCTGAAACTGGGACCCTCTGTGGTTATCCCTGCTCTCCAGTGCCAGAGCCACTTATGGATGCTCAAGTATTCACTGGATTTAACCTTGAGCGTGGAGCAATAAACATAACTACTGGAGAGTTTGGATGCTACAGATGCAGGCATGCCCAGTCTGCCTTCTTTGTTTTGATTGCCAATGAGCAAAGGAAGGAGAGAGCCTCTGTGTCAACTCACAAAGCCAATGAAAACCTTCAACCATTCATTAGCAACTCTTCTGTGGACAGGCATGTGAGCCTGCATTTGGTAACTTAGGTAAGCCAACTTGAAAATACAGTAAAAATGAAAAAGAACTGTCAAGATGATAATTAATGTGCAGTTCAAAAATTATGCCTTATTGATGCTGTCCTGGTTAGAGGAACAGCCCTGGGGAGAGGCTCTGAGCCAGCTTGTACTCTCACTCTGAGTTTCCATGTCTGTTGTGGTAGACACTATGCAAGCACTCTTTAGCCTGTTCAAATTGAAATGGAATAGTGCATATTTTTTTATTAACCTGAGACTGCAGACCCAGTTACTTTGGTAGGTCTGTCCTGCTTGAATGAAAGCAGCCTCTTTCTTTCCTTATGGAGGTAGACACAGGGTGCAAAAGGCACTTGTAATCACCTGCCTGCTGATTCTAGCACCTCCACTGGCATCCATTGTTTGTCCAGGACACTCATTTATTTTCCTAAGAGAGGAAAGAAAAAAAAAAAGATTTTCTGATACCATCACTCCGTTCAATGTGCGGTATAGGAGGTCTCAAGGAAGAAACACAGTAATTCCGGGTTTTAGACAGTCCAGGCAAACACATAAATCTGGACTGGCATTAGAAGGTGATCACTTTCCTTCCCCTCCCTTTCCTCCAAATTGTTCCTGTTCACAAAAATCCAGAAGGAAAATTAATAGAACTGTCTTCACAGGCAATAAACCAAAGTTAATGATCTGATGTAAACCACTGGAGTAAGAATATTTTCATATGGTCAGAAGACGGAAGCAGAGCACGCAAAAATATGGCCTTGTGGGTGCCATATGACTTCATATGTTATATAGAATCTGAATCCGTCTTCCAGCCTTTAAAAGGGATACTGATCAAATTTAAAGGTTGTAGAACAAAGACGTTTAATGAATCAATGCAGAGGTGTTCTGAAGCAGCCCTACCACAATAAGCAAAACAAACAGCCTCGCTATCCCATTGAAATTAAAAGTACACAACAAAATTGACTTGTGGTTAGCAGGGCTGCACCGAAGGAGGTATGTGGTTACCTCTTCGTCTGCTCCACATGCAATGAAAGGAGCTCACACTCCTTTTTTGTTAGGGAACGCTGAGAATCAGTTGCCTCCTGAAAGAAACACTGCTGCACCGCTCCAGATATGTTACTGGTATATCAAAAAGAATTAACATCCTGCCTCCACTTACACAAAGAGAGGGGTCTCGTTTGATGCCAAATGGCCATGTGCACTGATACAGAAATAATGTCTTGGCAGCCAGCAGGAGTGAAAAGGAGCCAAATTACATCATTCACTCTCCTTTCAGAGGGGATAGAAGACTCTATTTACTACTTTGGCAATAGCCAGCACCACAGCTGCTGCCGGTCACATGTAAGGGGAGCAGAGGCAAGGCAACAAAAAATAATTGAATCCTGAGAGCCTAGGGATCCTCTCTGCAAAATGCCCCATGCCTGGTGCAACAGGGTGCTGTCCTAGGACTCAGGCAGCTTCCATTCTGGTCCCACCGCTGTCACCAACGTCTGCTGCATGACCTTGGCCCGTCGCTTCACCTCTCCTCTTTCTTCCTGCTCTTGGTCCCATTTATTTGGCTCACAGGCTTTTGAGGGCAGGGATTGACATACTGTGTAAACTCTGTGCTTAGCTCAGCGCTCTCCAGGCTCATCTGGGTCCTACAGGCACTCCTGCAGCAGAATAAAAACAATGGCAGCTGTATTTCTAATAAGAACGAGAATACACTGAAAGGGCAAAAAAGGGGTAGATTTTGAAACAGAAGGGATAAATACGTAACATGGATGTTACAAGAGGGGAAGTTCTGCCACTCCACAGCACCTTTAGCTGTGCAAATGCCTAATGGAGTACAAGTACAATGATAAGAAGTCACCAGTATGACTAGAATGAGCAGCAGAAGCAGTTAAGTAGTTTAAATATTTTTTAAGCTGAAACTATCAGGGAGAGGAACTGAACTAATATGAGAAAGCAAGGATAAAGGCCCCTGTGAACGATTGCCAGATTCGTCTTTATAGGAAGAGCCAAACTGCATAAAGAAAACACCTATAGGGCATAAAAAAAAAAGAGAACAAGTGTTTAACTGTGTGACCTAACAAGTTTTAAGATTTGTCCAGCTTCCATCGCCAGAAAGCTCAAGCCTACCTGTCTGACAACATCTTCTTGTATGCTTCAAGCAACTGATAATTATCAAACACAGAAGAGAGTGACCCCATTTTAATTTAAAACGCACGCTCAAGTGACACAACTCAATTCTTGCTGCTCAAGCAAACCCCTGCAGAATAGTAATGTGATAAATGAAGACTAAAAAATACCCCCCAAAACCTAAAGCCCTTCTCTCAGGGCCAGTGAGAGAGTACAGTGCCAATTTGTGAAACCTTTGTTACATATAATTCAACAAAACCTGCTAAAATACTGGAGTTGGTGCCTCAGAGAATTTTTGTACTTTTAAAATGAACCATAATCGCCCTACAGAGAGAAGCAGAGGAGACCCTCATCTGTGCTTTCTCTGCAGAACAGATCCACAACTTCATTAAGAGAATCAGTGTATTTTGTAACTAAATGAGATTCTGTCTCGCTGGCAGGCATATTCTGCTCACCGAACAAAGAAACAACACACAAAAAACATTCCAAAGGGAGATGTCCTTAAAAAAAAAAGTCATCGTAACACCATGAGGCTGCGGAGTCTGCCAGGAATTATGACTTTGTGAAAGAAAAAAAAGACTGACAGGAATTAGGAAGCAAGTTAGATGCATATGACAAAAATCTGTTCTCTTGACCTTTTTATTTCTCTGTTAATGCCTGAGAGTTTCTGCTTGTGGTAAAGCAATCGCTGTGTTGTTTTGTTTCCCTGTGTTCAAAAGTCACACTGCTGCCCTCCAACTTCTGCGCCGGGAAGCTGGCTTTAGGGACACAGCAGCACCCTCAGACTTGTTTGCGGTGGATTTTTAGAGTATCTCACCAGCACCCGGAGGCCTGGAGAATAAAGCCTTGAAAGCTTTCTCTCAAAGGCAACAGGCTTACTGCTCATCTCCTGGTGTGTTTGTCCTTAGCTGCAAGCCTGACTGGGCCCATTAGGCCTGAGATGAAGAACTGACTTAAAGACAAATGTGAAAAATCACAGCACTAAACCACTGGGAAATTCAAACTTCTCCATGCATGGGAGCCAACAAGGCTGCTGATCTGTAAGGAAATATTCAGACACTGATCCATGCACTCTGTTCTTGCTTGGAGTCTGACTGGGAGAGGAAAGGGATAATCAGATCTCAGATCTGGCAAGTAATGGTAACAGAAGGCGAGAAAGGGGAAAAGGAAAAAAACACCAGTGAGCTGAGGATGCAGATGGTGGTCTGAGATCCAGAGTAGTTCTGTCTGCCGTATTTTACTTCTCCCCTTTAAGATACCCAAAAACAAGATGAAAAGAGGAGCTGGAGGTAAAGCCCCAAATGGGATTTTTATGAGGGACTTCCTTTTTTCCCCTTACATATGGCAGATTGTTAATTACTGTATTTCAATTATCAAATAGAAGAGCAGGAATTCACTAGATGGTGGACATTTCCAATAATATGTAAATTTAAAGATAGGGAAAATTTACCCAAGATGTCAAGCGTGAGCTAGGTGTCAAGTGTGAGCTAGGTGTTCTCATTCTTCACACTCAGTTGAAAAGAGGCAGCTCCACAAGGAATTTCTTCCCAACTATCTTAGACACGCATTCACTCAGTCTAGGTGAAATGTTATACTTCAATACATCTGTAGTTAAGGGAGATGAATGTCTTGTGAGGTCACTGCCAGCCTCTAGAGTCACAACTTGGTCTGACCCCATGACTTCATTATAGCTTGCAAACAACAACCCATCTCAACCTTGCGCCAGACTCTTCTCAAACATCTGAATTCTGAAAAAAGTGTTTGCAGCATTTATGGAGAGATTAGGTAACCTGGGCATTCATGACAGAAGGAAAAACAGACCAGAATAAGAAAACATTTCTCAGAAAATCCCTTATTGATGCCTGTCTGTCTTTTACATCAAAAAAGCTTTGTCATGCTGATAACCTCAGTTGTGAGTATTTGATAGGAAAAGATAACTGCCTTCAGGCAGTATAGACCCAAATCAGTTAGGGATTTAAATCTAATTCTGACACAACGGGTACCTTCCTGTTTATTTTGGCTGGCTCTAGAGTGGCTCCATGCACGCGAAATCAATATTAAACTCTACTCAGAGGTCAGCTGCTAGAATGCACAGACTGTAGTACTCTGGTATTATGTGATGTCAGCATAAAACTCCACTAGTAAATGGGCTGAATCATCCTGAACAAGTTTCCTGGGATATAAACACACATGGAAATATGAGTGCTCTAATCTACAAGTGATGGATAAGCATACCATCCAAACAAAAACATGTACTTACCAAGCCCAGAATATTGTTTTCCAGTTATGGACAGGCCCAGGACTTCTATTTCATGAACCTAGTTATAAATTTTGTCTAGACTCTAGCTAGCATCTAGCTGCACCAATACCACTTTCTTCAGTCTCCCAATATGATGTGTGGATAAGTACATCAATTTTTTGTTAAGCCATGTAGTCCTCATGTAAAGCGAAAACCTGTCTTGACTACTGAAAGTTTACCACAATGCTATGCCAGCGGGATATGCCATTCATTTCAGAAGATATTTGCTGAAGATGCTGTGATACTGGAGGTGACTTCTGTTTACCAGGTCCTGTAATCATGTCAAGTGCTGAGCAAAAGGAGTTAGAAGAGAAGCTTTATTCTCTTCATTTCTACTATCATTTATTTCAGAGCTTTAATATTTTTTTTTTCCAAAGCCAAAGAGTTTTGCTGCATGGCATTCACAGAATGCCACAGAAGGCCACAAAGACCATTCAAACCTTGACGCATCTTTAAACAACCTGGAGAAAGGGCAATTAATTGTGTTCACACTAAAAGATTACTGGGGTAAAGCAATGAAATTTTTAAAGGATTCTGTAGGCTGAATATCAAAAAGAAATTAATTTACATGTACTCCCTGGCCTTATTTTTCCTGCGCCCAGTGAAGCAAGAGCACCACGGCTGCTCAGTCCCTCACCCTTCACCATTGCGTTCCCTCATATGTGAAAGTTCATCAAGGAGTCAGAAGGGTCAACCCTGCCAACTTTTCCAGAGCTTTACCTCAGGTGTCTCCACAGAGCAGGATGCTCTGTCCCTATACACTGATGTTTTTCAAATAACAATCATGCCCTCCTCTGCAGATGCTCTAACCAAATTAAAACCATGCTGGAACCCATGGAGGCTAGAAAATTCATTAATGGATTTGAGTGAAATTGCCGTTTTATGGAATGTAATTTCACATATGGGTAGTTACACTGTCTATGGAGTTCATGGTTGAAACAATTTAAAGCACTTCTCACCCTAACACAAAAGATAAGCTCGTTTTATGAGCTTCTCAGCTTCCTCTAGCCCATATTAAACACAAATATATAATGTGAACAACAGTCTTGTAAGTCAGATCATCAAGAGGAGCTGAAGACAGATTTATTGTTGTAAAAACGCAGCCCTCTTCAGGGTGATATGCGGCGCCCTGCCATTTCAGAAACATAATCTAAAGGCATCAGCAAGCTTGCTGTTGGCTTGCCAGATATCTTCTGCTATAGTGTGCTAATTTTTAAATATTTAAGAGATACACTTTTACTCTGGGGAGAGGTTTCCAATCTCCAATTTTTGAGGAGTATGACTGGCAGGGAAGAAGTTATCTTCTCTCCAGAGAAAATAACACAAGTGTGCTCCACTGCAAAACCCACAGTGATTATATGAATAATTTGCAAACCTCAAATTCAAGGCACATTTTAGTGTGATATTAAAACCAATGTGTTTTAGCTTGCTTTGGTTTATGAAAGGTCTTAAGTTTCTCACTTCAATCAGTGTCTGGTATCCAATATTTGGGTTTCAATCATTCATTCAAACCAGGTCTTC
>VYZW01024122.1:3574-21488 GCA_013401315.1 Balaeniceps rex
GATCTGTCTCTGATGGTATGGCAGCCTTCAGTGTCATGACCAGGACCCCTGGAATCCCCTATAGCACCACTAAGCTTTCAAAGCTCACATTTGGAGAGTCCAGAGGACCTCACCATGTGACATCACCACTTCCAACACCTTTGGTTAGGTCCTGAAAAGCACCGGAGTGTGAGATTCATGTTTTTGCTGCAAAAACCTTCACTTGTGTCATTTTCTTTGTAATATATCTGTTTTTCAGTGTCCTCCTCCTCTCTTCCTCTTTTTCCTCTCCTTGGCCTTCTAACTAATAATAATCGGTCCTAGCTAGCTAAGGGTGCATCCTGCATTTCTGTGACTATAACTACAATGGAAGCTATCAGTAATGTTGTAGATAGCTTCAATTCAGCACAGGACAGCCAGATTTTGGAGAAGCTCAGAAGGCCATCTGTTTTACCTGAGATTGCTTCACCAAATGGCTGTGAGATAAACTGCAAAGAACCACAGTTAGCTGCATTTTTCCATCCTTTTCACTTTTTACTTTTGTTTGTTCTCACCTTGTTCCCCTTCAAGGAAGCAAGATCAAATTGTACTTAATTGTAAGAGCATCACCACTGCTTCAGACACCTTATGCAAACCTTTTACCAAAAGGGCAATTTCTTCTATCTTTGAAATGATCCAAATTATTGTCAAACATAGAGATTTCTGCCATCAAAACTCTCTGGCTATGCTCTATTTCAACCTTTTAGGAAATAAAAATCCTTTATGTTAATAACGTGATGCTGGACCATGGGGAGGAGGGAGTGCTGCCTGCAGTTCTCCTGGGCAGCCTGCAAGTGCAGTGAGCATTTCATGAAGAGTTGCTGTAATAAGCTTCTCTCCTCTCACCAATTCTACGCAAACTAATCCTCTGTAACGGTCACATTCCTCCAAAAATAAAGTAGATGAGCACGTAAATCAAAGTGAATTCTTACCAAATGGCCCTTCATTTTTGTTGTCTTGGTTTTACCTCTTTTGTTGCACTTTGAGAAGGCAGAGGAATGTTAGGTTTTCTGTCAGTTTAATGAAGAAGAATACAGAGTACTTACCTAGAAAACAGAACATTAAGAGAGGAATTATTAGAACATGGAAGCTTACAATCTTTACTTATATCATTAGCATATACAAGTATTTACAGAAGCACTAGGAAAATGGATTGCTTTTATTTAGGTATCAGTGCTAATTTTTTTATGCCACTGCACCATGAATGTGAACTTAGCACATAAATGTATATATAAAAGGATGCTTTATTTCTTTGCTATTTAAAATTATTTCCAAATTTTGTTACGAATTTTCTTTCTTACAGGCACTGTTCATTAACAAGTCTCCTAGAATACTTAATATTTGATACAGTACTTATATTTGAGAGTTTCTGTACAACATATTTCTCTTTTTCAGTGGACAATGTCATCTATATTTTTATTTCAATTATCAACTACAAAATTAGCTGCCAAATATATTTTTGTGCAGTTGAGTTTAAAATTAGTTTTTAGTTTAGTATTATTGAACATCACTATATTTAATAATATCAACACATGTAGTACAATGTGCATTCTCAGATCTTCATAGAAAATGAAGTTTTGCAGCCATTATACATATAGATAGATCAAATTTTATATAGATTAAAAATTAAGTACTGCAGGCATTTTATGATCTGTAAAGTTCCTTTGCTATTTAGTTCCATAAAAATATTCTGTGCCATAAATTTGGACATCAGAAAAAGATTATAGAAGTAACTTGAATTATAGGAAAAACTGAGAGGAAACAAGAATGCCCTGCATTTAAAATGTGGCTAGACCACCAGGAATCTTACCAGTGCTCAGGACAGTGTTTCTCTCTAGCAGTTTATCCAAATCACGCTAACAATAAACAATAAAGAATTAGTGTTTTAAAAAATATCATCTTCAGTAGTCTAAAAACATATATTCTGTCACCTTAGTTACATACACAGGGAGGTTCCTGGCCAAAAAAAACCCACAACCTAAAAATGTAAAACCAAAGAATAAAGCACTATTTTTCAGCACTACTGAATTTCCAATCTATTTACTTTCAGCAGAAATACCATGCAAATATGATCAATGAATGGCTGAATGCTCAGTCCAGAAGTGACACTGAAGAGCCTCATGAGGAATACAAGGCTATACAGATGGATCTGACACACGTTAGAAGTCATTGCTACTGTAGAACACTTCTCTCCATGCTTTATTCATCATTTTTCTGGCCTGCTTTTGATGATCTCTTCCTCAGCAAAAACCAAAATCACTCCCTGGTGTTGTTGACTATCCTAACATCTGGACTTTCCAGGCTTCACTACCTGCTTCCTCTTGCTATTGTCAACTAGACACAGTTAATGGGACTCCAAGCACAGACCAATCCAGATGTTAATCAATGACAAGTGCAAAACTGGAGAATACTGAAGTGGAAATGTTACTTGCCTGCCTTTGAACTGATCAGACTACCGAATAGGATCTAAACTTTGTTTCCTAAATTCAGCTCTACTCAAGGGAAAAATCATTCTAAACATGTAACAAACTGTTTAGAATCCTGGCCATCAGATGACTGTCATGAACTGTGGCATTTACTACTCTAAATAAATAAATAGAACCCACAAACATGAGATCTATCAAAAGGTGAGAGGACAAGAAAACAATTCATTATGTGCATCAACTGTTCTTTTTATCATAGCCTCACTGTAGATGTATCTGTATTTTGCATTACTGTTAAATCACCATATTTGTTTCTTAGAGGCCCTATAAATCTGCATGACAGCAATAGTGTGTGTATGATACATTCCTACAAATGCCATAACTACCTTGTATTAAAAATACCATATTTATTCTATTCTTAATAGTTTTGCTTAATGATTTAGAAATGGAAATTAATAATACAACTCTAGCAGAAAAGTATGATTGTCCTGGTTTCAGCTGGGTTAGAGTTACTTTTCTTCCTAGTAGCTGGCATAGTGCTGTGTTTTGGATTTAGTAGGAGAAGAATGCTGATAACACATTGATGTTTTAGTTGTTGCTAAGTAGTGCTTAGGCTAGTCAAGGACTTTCTTTTTCAGCTTCCCATGCTCTGCCAGGTGCACAAGAAGTTGGGAGGGGGCACAGCCCAAGATAGTTGATCCAAATCGACCAAAGGGCTATTCCATACCATATGACGTCATGCTCAGTATATAAACCGAGGGGAGTTGGCCGGGGGGCAGCGATCGCTGCTCGGGGACTGGCTGGGCATCGGTCGGCGGGTGGTGAGCAGTTGCATCACTTGTTTTCTTTTCCCTGGGTTTTGTTTGTCTCTCTTGTTCTCCTTTTCATTACTATTATTATAATTATTATTATTATNACTTAATATAGAGCTGTAACAAAACTGAATTCTATATTGGACATAACTTTTAGGGAAAGTAAAGAGTGGAAATATTTTCTGGAGGTAGATATAGCGTTCAGCAGAAACAGGCTGAAGAGGATCTAAACCAGCTGAAGAAATGAATATTATTAATTAGAGACCTCAGTACATGAAGGCTAATAGTATTTATAAGCAGGAGAGGCTGACTATTGACACTTCCATGTTTTATATCTGTAGGTTGAGTTACATTTTCACTCTTTTTCAAAACAGGTTTCTAAGACACCTCTTTTGCTTTCATGATAGCTATTCTGTGGCCCTTAGGGGATAGCAGAAATAAGATTATAAGACAATACCTGTGACAAATGCCATGAGGAATATTTTCATATTAAGGAAAAAGAAAATTTAGCAGTTAGCAAAAAATCTTCATTTTAAAGTTTTTTCTGTTTTAACACATTAAGACAGCATAGAAATGCATGTTTTACTGGTGTAGAGTATAGCTAAATCTGCCAAGCAGCGTAAATAGCTTTAGATGCTTCTTCAGACCCAGAGGATCAAAACAAGACACACATCCCTGTACGCTATCCCAAAATAGCATCATCTATCTCCTTCTCCCCTCATACTTGCTTCAGCGATAAAAGAGATGCAAAACAGTTTTTGGAAAAGGAAGAAGATTCCGTATGTCATACAATCAGAAAGGGTTTTTGGGTAGCTGGTTTAGCTTTAATTATGTCCTCCTTCCCTCTTCAGCTAAAGAGGCTATAGCTATTATGTATAAAGCTAGAACATTTGTGATTTTCAAATAGCCAGACCTTCAAAGGATACCAGATTCTGACAAAGAGCTGTAGGTTTGCTTGTTTAAGTACAGCTCATAGACCTCCACTTCTCCCACCACAGCAGCAATAATTCATATACTCCTGGGTGCTGTGCAGTGTCACAGCTTCTGCTAGCTGCCCTAGGACCAGGAGGAAGCTGAAAAGCTGTGCTGTGTAATTTGTATTGGACAAAGTCAAGCCCAGGTTAATATATTCTCATTCTCGTTGGGGCTTACTAGCTTGTCTGCCAGACTGGCTTCTATCCCAGGCACTTCAGAGCATGAATGGAGAGGACTTTTCCACTGACACTAGGAAACTCATGAGACTTGAATGGAGGACTGTCTCGCTGAGACACATGGTGAGGAACGTTGAGGGAACTGGGTCTGGATGGCATGGATAAGGGGAGAGAGAGAGAATTTTTGTATTCAACTACCTATAGGGAAGATACAGGGAAGCAGAGACAGACTCATCTCAGTGATTCATGGAGAAAGGACAAGAAACAACAGTCACAGTTTGCACAAAGTAGTATTTTGAATAGAAATAAGGGAAAAAATAATCTTCACAGTGATGATAGTTAAGAACAGAAAGCAGGGGCTCAAAACTGTTGTGGAATCTCCACTCTTGGAGATGCTCAAATCTTCACTGGTGAAGGCCCTGGGAAACTTGATCAAACTGAAGTTAGCCCTGCTTTCAGCAGAGGATTGGATGAGATAGCTTCCAGAGAACTCTTCCAAGCTACATTATTTTGTAATTCAGCAATTCTGACTCTGTAGTTACAACTAATAATAATATAGGTCTATAGAAAGAGAACAGAAATGAGAAGCCCAGAGCATTCTTTACACCTTTCTCTCTCCTTGATGTGCCACCATGCATTCATCAGCTGTAGGCATCACTCTGTTCCTTCCCCACAACAGGAATTAATTTTGTTTTCTGTGCTTAAAACAGCTTCCTTATTGCCATTATTTTTTATGCAGCCCAGATGTTCTGTGAACTGTCTCCAAACTAAGAAATTAATCTACCAATGCATGCTCTAAACATGTAAGTATTGTTAAACATTTCCTGTTTCATTATGTACCATGTTATAAAACAGTTTTGCAACTCAGGAAAGGGAATAAACACTTCCTAAGGAGCAGACAGTGTTATCAGTGTATTAGTTGTACCCGTTAGATTGTTAAATTGATACTTGCTTTTGATCTTTTCTAACCTAATCCACTCGAGGTTTACTTTTTTAATTCCTACGACAATTTTGAAATGTCCGTAAACTTTTCTTATCGTGGCTTGTATATGTGGATTCTGGGCTAGACTATGTCCTTTCCTATCAGGGTCTGGTGAAAGGAACATTATGGAAATGACACATAGGAACAAAACCAGGGTACATATTAAATATATTAACAACAATAACATTTCTTGCTATACTGAATTATTACTATAAGAGATTAAATATGTTACTTTGTAATGTCTACCTACCCTTACCTATTTTGTTCACCAGCCATGCTTCCTAATGCCATATGAGAGGAACAGATATCCTGGAAGCATTAGGCAGGGATGTATTTGTATGTTTTCCAGTCCACAGAGGGAGGATGGAAAGAATAGGCTTCTCTCACAGTTTAAATGAGCTTCTCTGATAGTTTAAATATTACAGTGGACATCTTCATGAAGTCCAAAATGATACACAGCTTTAAAAACAAGTTTCATCTTTAAAAACTTACTTTCTTTACATGCAAGACCAGTGTATATTTATAATGTTTGAATCTTGGCATTGATGGATAGACTCTCAGTGGTGCTGTTACAGAACTCCTAATTAAAGCCACAGCTGGGGGAAGAATTGTAAGGACAAGAAGAAATTGGGAGCAATTTTAGTTTCCTCCCCCCCAAACACACTCAAATCCTCTCAGCCTTTCTGTGGAAAAGCTCAATACCAGATGAAGAAGCAAAATTTGCTTCTCACTAGACTGCAGAATAAAAATACTTGCATAATGAATATTTGAAAACTGATTGCTATATGGCACTGACACCATACACAGAGCATTAGTTCTCCTTCTACTCTTTCTTTTGTTTGTTCTTCTTAGGGAAAGAGATCAAAGATGCCCACTCTGAAAATAATGACTCTCAAATGCTGATGGAACACATCAGGCAGAGAAAGTAATCTCTGCATGCTTCTGCTCCCAGTTTGGGACAGTGTAACACTGACAGCCAGAGAAACTGACAACATGAGAGACATTTATGGTCTAATGTCATATGTGGTTTCATCATGAGGAAAAAATATTAACTGCCACCTATCACACTATTTCTACCACCCAAAACTGTTTTCTTCCCTCTTTCCTTCTCCCCTATACTTTCTCTCTTCCACATAGTTTTCTTTCCTTACTTTTCAATGACTTCGTTGCCTTCATGCTTGTCTATTTGGGAATGCTACTTAAACATTTAGGACTTGGACATGCACATGCTTAGCAAATGGCTGTGACTTCTGCTTTTGTTCAGCAGCCCGTTTCCTCTACCCTCCCAGCTCACCCAGCAAGGTATCCCTGTCCTCCCAGGAGAGGTTGCTGTTTCCTGGGAGAAGCTGGTGAAATGGAATACGCGAGTGCGTACACTTCAGCACAAAGACTCACTTCAACAGCTGTTGGAAGTGAGTTGCACTAAGTTACTGGATTTTCGACTGAAGTGGCCAAGGACTGCTCTCAGGCTTCCTCTTCTGGCCAAGCTCTGTGGAATGCAAACACTGTGAGAGGATGGTAATAAAAACATGGGAAGAGACAGATGCCTGTAACTATTTGCAAAATGATCTCCACCCCATCCTGAAAAAGAAACCAGTGGAGATCCTGCAGCTGCATTGCCATGAAAGGTTAGGGCTCAGAAGAGAACTTCCATCAACAGAAGCAAGAGCAGCAGGTCCTTCTTCTCAGAACAGCACCCCTGGTAACAACCCCCTGGAGACCTAGGGCATAAGGCTTCTGCCTTTTTGTGTAGCAGCAGGCTGCTTTGTTGGTAATGCACCTGCAGCAGGTTCTGCAGGGATCTTGCTTTACCATGTGGAGTGACTGAGAGTTTCAGTCCTGGCTGCATCTGCTTATCCTGCTTGCTGCAACAGCTCTGATGCCAGAGAGATCAGGCCCTTTCAGAAAGCCTGTATCCCATGACTACCAGGTAAGATAAAGCAGCAATGATTTTTCACCTCCTGAACACATCATGTCCATACCTATGTCTCTGAGCCTGTATTGGGTTTGCGTGGCAAGGTTCTGGGAGTGTGGGGGCTTCAGGGGTGGCTTCTGTGAGAAGCTGCTAGAAGCTTCCCCTATGACCAATAGAGCCAACGTGAACTGGCTCCAGGACGGACCTGCTGCTGGCCAAGGCCGAGCCCATCAGTGATGGTGGTAGTGTCTCTGGGATAACGTATTTAAGAAGGGGGAAAAAAAACCTGCGCAACTGCAGCGGGAGAGAGGAGTGAGAATATGTGAGAGGAACGACTCTGCAGACACCAAGGTCAGCAGAGAAGGAGGGGGAGGAGGTGCTCCAGGCACCAGAGCAGAGATTCCCCTGCAACTGTGGTGAAGACCGTGGTGAGGCAGGCTGTCCCCCTGCAGCCCATGGAGGTTAACGGTGGAGCAGATATCTACCTGTAGCCCATGGAGGACCCCACACAGCAGAGACAACATGTGATGAACTGACCACAACCCCCATTCCCTGTCCCCCTGAGCCGCTGTGGCGGGGAGGAGGTAGAGAAAATTGGGGGTGAAGTTGAGCCTGGGAAGAAGGGAGGGGTGGGGGAAAGGTGTTTTAAGATTTAGGTTTTATTTCTCATTATCCTACTCTGATTTGACTGGTAATAAACTGATTTCCTCAAGTAGAGTCTGTTTTGCCTGTGACGGTAATTGCTGAGTCATCTCCCTGTCCTTATCTCAACCCACGAGCCTTTTGTTTTATTTTCTCTCCCCTGTCCAGTTGAGGAGGGGAGTGACGGAACAGCTTTGGTGGGCACCTGGCATCCAGCCAGGGCCAACCCACCACAGAGCCTTAACTATGAGCATACCTTAATGTGCTCCCACTTGAAATTTATGCAGGCTTCTAAATCACATAATCTGGAACCATGACAGCTAGAGTAGAAAATATGTTTTAAAGAGATTATTTAAACAATCTCAGAGAAGCTGTAGTATTGAATTGCCTTCTAACTACTGCTGCTGTGTCATCTTCACCACTGTAATTTCTCTCCTCACAACATCCCTAATATTTAAAGACAGAGTTTGGTAGTTATAATTCCAACAGTCTTCAAACATTTCAATGAAAAACGTACCTCTGGAAAACAAATACAAGTAGCTGATAGCTTGATCTGATAGCTCTTCTTTCAAGATTATGTAATACTTTGTGCATAACTATCTGACTATTCTAGCAATAAGATGTGACCAATACGACATTTCTGATATACTTTGCAGTTGAATAGGACTGTATTTCAAAGGAAAACAACATGTGGTATGTTATATTTTAAGGATTTCAAAAGTTGCTATGACAATGAAAATGCTATGTTATTCACAGAAGTTATGAAAAATGGTTAATGACATCATAGAATCATAGAATGCTTTGCGTTGGAAGGGACATTTAAAGTCATCCAGTCCAACCACCCTGCAATAAGCAGGGACATCTTCAGCTAGATCAGGTTGCTCAGAGCCCCATCCAACCTCACCTTGAATGTTTCTAGGGATGGGGCATCTACCACCTCTCTGGGCAACCTGTTCCACTGTTTCACCACCCTCATCGTAAAACATTCCATCCTTATATCTAGTCCGAACCTACCCTCTTTCAGTTTAAAACCATTACCCTTTGTCCTATTGCAACAGGCCCTGCTAAAAAGCCTGTCCCCATCTTTCTTACAAGCCCCCTTTAAGTACTGAAAGGCCACAGTAAGGTCTCCCCGCAACCTTCTCTTCTCCAGGCTGAACAACCCCAACTCTCTCAGCATTTCCTCATAGGAGGGGTGTTCCAACCCTCGGATCATTTTTGTGGCCCTCCTCTGGACCCACTCCAACAGGTCCTTTTCTGTGCTGAGGGCTCCAGAGCTGGACGCAGTACTCCAGGTGGGGTCTCACTAGAGTGGAGTAGAGGGGCAGAATCACCTCCCTCGACCTGCTGGCCACGCTTCTTATGATGCAGCCCAGGATACAGTTGGCTTTCTGGGCTGCAAGCGCACACTGTTGGCTCATGTCCAGTTTTTTGTCCACCAGTACCCCCAAGTCCTTCTCTGCAGGGCTGCTCTCAATTCCTTCATCCCCCAGCCTGTACTGATATTGGGGGTTGCCCCGACCCAAGTGCAGGACCTTGCACTTGGCCTTGTTGAACCTCCCGAGTTTCACGTGGGCCCACTTTTTGAGCTGTCCAGGTCCCTCTGGATGGCATCCCATCTCTCAGGTGTGTCAACCGCACCACTCAGCTTGGTGCCAACTGCAAATTTGCTGAGGGTGCACTTGATCCCACTGTCTATGTCATTGATGAAGATACTAAACAGTACTGGTCTCAATATGGACCCTGAGAGACACCACTCACTACTGATCTCCATCCAGACATTGAGCCATTGGCCACTACTCTCTGGATGCAACTGTACAGCCAATTCCTCATCCACCAAACAGTCCATCCATGAAATCTGTATCTATCCAATTTAGAGAGAGGGATGTTGTGGGGGACCGTGTCAAAGGCCTAGATGACATCTGTAGCTCTTCCCTTGTCCACTGATGTAGTCCACTGATGTATATACTGTCCAATAGTCTTATACCACTGTACCCTTCACATACATTTATATACATTACATACATTTATATCAATGTATCACTACATAATTCTCTGTCATTCACTGACTACATTTACTAGTCTTTCGGTGATCAGTGTTTGTGACTGCCTCCAACCGCAACAGAGTGCTGTCTTTTCTTTCCAAGTTCCCTCCACTGAACATAACACGATTTGCTCCATTCCTGTGCTTTTCGAAACACTTCCTACATGCTGAGCAGATGCATTGACAAAAAAAGGACTTCCAAACTGCAAAATCAAACAAGGTGTGTTTGAAGATACTTGGTAAGATAATAGAGTTTTCTATTAGATATCTATTTAATGACATTTCATTTTTCTCTCCCATAGTTTCTGTGTGACTGCTGCATTTAGCAATCTTAAGCATGCCAAGAGGAGTTACACAGACTGAAAGCTCAGGGTAGCAGTGAAGGCAACAGTGAGTCCATTGTGGGAAAAAGAGGGTCCTATGACATGATTGCTCTGCTGTCACCAAACTTGCTGCTATCATTTCTTTTTCTGAAACAATCCTTATTTGTATCTCAGATTACAAATACAAAGGGTCAAAAATGTTTGGAAAATTTTGTTATTAAAAAAATGACAAAAAACGACAGAAATGTTTTTTCACAGGAACGTATTCATTTTGAGTATTGAAAGTTTCATCAAGAAAGAATCCAGAGGTCCATAACTGACTTTCCAATCAAACTTGACACAGCAAAGGAATCAAGATCTCCTCAGGGCAGAGTCATGTCCAAGCATCCCAATGGTTAGGAAACCTTGCCACTCCAAAAAAACATGTTCGAAAGCCCTGTTGCTCATTGCTTTAAATGGCTGTCCTTGAAAAGGCCTAAATTCTCTTTTTTGTTAAAAATTGTAAAAGATAAAGCTTTTACAAACAAATGAACAGCAAACCTAGACCCTTGAAACACTTAGTGATTGGACCCCTTTTTTTCCAACCATCCTTTTTTGTATTTGCCTGAGGTAGCGCAAATCAAACAAGAAGTCTCCTAATTTTGGTAGCAATTTTTTCAGTATGACAAACACAGTATTTATTTTAGCCTCATAAGCAAATGAGGGACTAACATACATGAGTAGAGTTACGCGTCTTTAACAATCTACAGGGATAGATATAATGTAAACAGTTAAAGCTTAAGGAAACAGTTAAAGCTGATTTTCTTTGAGAAGCATAAGGGATTTAGACTCTGCTGAAAGTCCCAGCATAAAATAATTTTATGAAAACCAAATAAAACTAATTTTTGTTTATCAAGTAATTTCTATTCTTTGCATTATAAATTATATACCTATAAGTTTATACTTATAAGTATACAGTTATATAAGTTTGAAGTATATATACAAAAATATAACTTATCTAAATATATAAGAATAGAGACAAGTTCATAAATATATACTTATATATATACACACTTATATATTTACAGATCTAAACAATGATTTATATAAACAAAAGTTGCTTTTTGTTTTAGAACTCAGCATTCTATTTGGGGCATATTTACAATTCAATGTTATAAAGCCATATGAATTTCCAAACTTGGTTTGGAAATTGCATCATGATGATGTAAGAAAGGGCGCTAATGACAGGAAACTTCAAAGAAAGGTAAAAAAGTATTTCCTTCAAGCACTGAGCTAGGCAATAACTTTTTCATTTAAATGGAGGGAAGAATTACTTCATGATCCCATCTTAGGTAGATTAATATGCAAAATAAAAGAATGGGTAGCCAACATGACCTTATTTCCAGTATTATCACATATAATATTATTTTTATTAAATAATTCCCCAACCTTTAAGAAATGTTAAACTAATCTTGCTAATCCTTTTCTATCCTTGCAGAGATGCCACTTTATTCTGTGAACGCTGCCATTAAACACCGCTTATAGTCTGGAGCAATCTCATCTAAATGCTGACAATGATTTTTCTTCGAGTAGAAAAAAAAAAGACACCATTGGGAGTAACTGTAAGTTATTTCTCGCTTCAGTGATTTTAAACATAAAAGGCCAGCATGATTCCAGAAGAATGAGGGGGATTCCTAGGTTCTCTTTTTCCACTGCCATGAGCTTTGTGCAGACATTCACTCATCCCTCATATAAATGGCAGCCAAGTCTAAATTGCTGTTTCTGGTTTGTTCCTGGTTTATACTCACCTCGCCTGATATGTTCTTAAACATCAGAAGTGAGAAACGGACTTATCACTAGATTCTTAACAGATAAGTGAAATTCTTAATATATTATTTTTCTACTTTGAGATAAATTACATTATAAATTTACTTCACTTAAATCATGCACATAATTCCAGTAACACCTAGCATGTTTGTACTTGTCAAGAAGGGGGATAATCATGATCTAAAGGGGATGCAAATGAAACACCAGAAAGACACAACCAAAAAAGACAACAACTTGCATAAAAGTGAGGCAGACTTACTACAAACAGTATGGTACACTCATGTAGATATGAAATCTACCAGACCATTGTTTATTTTCTTTTGTTGGCTATTTTTGCAGCGCACACACACTACTTACATCTACCTCTTTGCCACGTGTTTTTCTGACCTAACTGCCGCTGTTCCAGACACAGCTGCGAACACATATGCACAAGTCAAGTTTCATTGCAAACGCATTGTATCCAGACAACTAATGAAAGACAATTTTGTCTAAAAATGTAGTCTCAGAGAAAAGGATGCTGTTCATCTTAATTTACACCAAGTTGAACATGAATCTCATTCCTGTAAATATATGTATAACGGAATAATAGCAAAGCCAGGAGAGAACCTTAACAGAGCTTTGTGAATTAACAGTTGAGAAAATTCAGAACAAAATATAGACTCAAAATTACATGAGTATGTTATATATTTTTCATTTTACACTGAGTCTCAAGTTGCCTTTACATGCAGAAAATTAAAAGCACAGACATCCTCCTTCCCAGAAGAATGCCCACAGAAGCCAACTTCCAAATGGCTTTCAGCATTCCCAGTGCCAGCGATGCCAGGTTTCATCAAAAGCTGTAACCTGCATAGGCAGCTCCTGATATCTGTGAGAGTCTCTTCTCTCCAAAATTATTCCCAACTTAAAGCTGACCATCATAACTTTGCTATATCAGCACCAGTGATTACTAGAATTCACTCATTTCTAATATCTTTTCTCTGTCCTTATATTTTTTAAAGTAATAAACATAAACGTTTATTTCCTATTAATTTTTATTCAAATTCTCAACCAAAAAGGTTGAGATTTTTTTGGAAATGTTTGGAGTTATTGGGGCTGGTTCTCTTGCCACAGAAATGCTAAGCTTTGTTTCATATTTTCCTGCGTACATTTTATTTAACAGTCTTTAAGACAGATGCCACCTGTGCCCCAAGCAGCACAGTGCCTGTTGCCAAGGAAACAACATTCTTCTCTTGCATCCTCTTCTCTTCCCTCCCCCTCTCCTTGTTGCAGTGTCTCAGCATCGTTTGCATCAAGGGCAAACAGAAAAAGGTTTCCATGATTGCTGATGTACATGAAAAAATAACATCTTCAAATACTTGCATAAAGTAGCATAATGTTCCAGTAATATCACAAATTTGGAAGACTTGTTAGCAAGACTGAAAATCGTAAATTGTGACTTTTTATTAAAACTTTATCTTGCCATGAATATGGTAAATCAAAAGAATAATAATAGATAATAGGGTATTTATAAGCATTACACTCCTACTAAGAGCTGTAGTATTCAGACTGTTGATCCTGCTCAGCCATATGCACAGAGCTGTCTTGTTTGCTCTGAAGAAAAAAGGTCTTTATCTTAATTGCGTGCACCCCAGTGGAACAACTCACTAGATGTAACCACAGCTACAAAAATTTTCCTCAACAATACAGCAAAGATTTAGTAGCCAATTACTTTCAACAAAAAATAAAACCCACTCTAAACAGTAAAGGTAGATAACAGAAAACTCTGCATTCTTATCATGCTGGGTTTCCTATAAGGCCCCCATTTCTCAATAGTCCAGTTATAGTTGTCTGAGCACCTAAATGAGAAGTGAAGCAACCTGATCTGGAGATGATGCCCCATTTCCCAGAGCCAGAAGAGTACACCTGCACACCATTATTTCACAACCTTTTCTTGGGAAACAAACCCAATTCCCAAATACTATTAAAAAAACTCCAAACAAAAAAAAACAACAAAACAAAAAACAGAAGAAAAGAAGAGCCCAGGCACAGAATAAAAACCAAACACAGAAATGGACACAGAAATTGATAGCATTACTCAGCCCCTAGAGAAATCATGGATTAACTATTCCCGACTGCAGCAATATCTGCGTCCATTTCTGGCTTCAGCAGACAGAGCAGGAATTACAATCAGGCAGTAAACGTTATGTTTTCAAACCTTTCAATGCCATTAAGAAACAGGAGACAGAGGTGCTGCCAGGGCCCTGGGTGCACCAAGGGGCCATGCCCACTCTGCCCCTCCCCAGGCACCCTCAGCCCCAGTCCCAGCCCCAGTCCCATCCCCGCTGTCCCCCACGATGCTTCCCGCATGTGAAACCTCACAACCAGCTTGCCGTAATGGCTGACCATGCAAGCTGGGACAGCAGTCTGCTTCTCCCCAGCACTGACCAGAGAGAAGGAACAGACAGAAGACAACAGTCTTTTACGAGGAAAGGCAAAGCTTTCCCAAAACTCTGCTGCAAAGGCTTTTAGTTTTCTTTTTTAAAAAACAAAACAAAACTGTGCAGTTACTATTAATCATTCTGTAGAAAACAGACATAACTTATTGCTGTGCCGCATATTATGCTCAGGTATTTTGTACCTGCAGGTCCTCACCTGCACTAACAAAATGCAGCATCCCAAATAAGAAAATGCGGTAGTCATGGAGGGTCCTAGACCACACTGTAATAGTGTGAATCCTTTAAAACAAACATTTAATGCAAATAAATTTCGTTTTTGAGGGACTTCTTAAATATATAATAATCAAACTGGGCTGCTAAGCAAAAGCACACATACTATATGACCAGGCAGGTTCAGGAAACCTGGCTTTGCTGCTTTCTCTCATGCAAGATCAGTGACACCTTATGAGTGATGTTCTCTGTGCACTTAATTTCATTGCAAATTTAAAAAAATATTACTCTTGCCGACAATTATGTTCACAGATATCAGTGGAACCTTCACAATAGCTAGCTAGGTAGATATTTCACATATTGAAGGATCACTTTGTACATAATTCCACCTTGTATCTTGGATCATGATCCTGCATCACTGAAGGAAGTGAGATTTATATTCACAGACTTCTCTAAGCCCATTGTCAAACTTCTAACCATAAGTGAAGAACTTAACATTGTAAAATATACACACCCCTATGTTTGAAAAAAGACAGTTCTACTGACTTTCCCAAAATTTAATAGAAATGATCCTATCATCCTGCACCACATAACAGCCAAATTTGTCACTGTATTTGCAGGAAACATGCTAGAGCCAAAAGTAAGCTACAGGGCTTGCTGTTTTTCAAGAGAATGTATTTGGGTTAAAACATGCCATTTTGAAGTCAACACATTTCACAGTGATGCAAATGTTTGAACTGCATTTTCAAAAAGAAAGATTCTGAGGTCCAGAATGATGTTAAAACCATACCAGGTACTTCTATTTATTGAAATAATAGAGAGGAGAAACCTACCATTTTGATCCAAAAATGTATTTTCAATGTACTCTGCTAGTCTATGAAAACTGATAGAATGCTTATTTTATTGTACTTAGTACCAAAATGAATTTTGACTATCAGGAAGAGCGAGAAATTGAAACCTCTCCCTTGCACCAGCTCTGCAAAATGCAATTTCAACAGTTCAAATTAAAATGAGTATGTCTTTTTATCCCCAAATTTTAATGGGGTAGTGTACAAATACATTTATAGAGTGAAATCTCCAATATTTGAGATAGCCACATGCCTTTTGGCAAAAAATTTCACATTGGTCTCACCAACTCACAGTTTAAATATAAGTGCTTCTAAAGAGACTCTCTTAAAAGGTGACTGAACTTTTAAGAATAATACATAACAAGTCTCAAGAGATCACAAATGCCTTATTATAGTGTTAGCAGTACACTAGAGCAAGAAACTAATTTTCTTCTCATCTTTGCCCTTTCCAGCACCGGGCAGAGACACTGAAAGCATCATGGTATGGCTGGAAAACATGCCTGGTGAGGGAATCCCAGTTCAGATTGTAAAGTGTGGTAGAAAGGTGGTGGAGAGATTTACTGCTAAAGTATGGTGGCAATGGGTGGAAGCTGCCTTTCTTTTTTCTTGTATGACCTCTGAGGTCATATAACTAAAGTGGACAGCAATCTTAATACACAGCAGAGTGTCCTGAACTATAAAAGGAGTGTCCTGCATTTCATAAAGACTGAAATAATCTATTCAATCTCATCAAGTCAGGAGTCTTTATGATGAAGTCTAATTTTTGTCACATTTTTGATTCTGTTGCAAGAGTCACACCTCCATTGGTGTGCAACAGTAGTTTACAAAACGAGTCCCTTTTCACAGGAGTGGATATATTTATTTTGACAGAATAATAAACCTGATAATGAATCACTTTGGATGCTCCCTGATAAGTTTTGAAATTTGATTTTGCAAACTGAATATTCTGTATGTTCATTATATTTTGGGTTTTTCATATTTTGTTCGAAACTACCCTAGGTAACTTAAATACACTTACCTAAAGTTTGTATGTCCTTCCATCATTTAAAGACCTATATATATATACAATTAAAATGGCATTTCAATCTCTCTTACTTTGTAACAAAATCAAGTTATAGCCAGAAATAAGCAGGCTATTACCCAGTTTAAATCCATTCTTAAAATCCTTAACAAAAGGCCTAAGAAACTGATATTCCAATAAATAATATTTCCATATAAAAAAGCACACATCAATGTTTTAAAGAACACTATATTCATGAAGCATTGTGCCCCTGTTTTAGCTTGTTTAAAATATGTGAGATCCACATATGAGTAAAATAGTCAGCTGAATTAGAGAAGAATAAGTACAATAACAGAGTATTCCTATTAAATATTTCTACCTTTCTATCAAGTTTTAACAGTTATGACTAGAAGTAATATTTTCATACAGCCCCAAAATAGTTAACTTAGGCTTCTGTAAAAGGCATGTTGCTCTTTTCTACCAATATTTTTCACTGTCATAGGTGATGACAATAACCTGCTCATGAACAAATACCAATGTCCAAGCAGTAATTTTATTTGCTTGTTACTTTTCCCTCTAATCAAAGGAAGATTTATTTTTTTCTCCTTAAAGTTAACAACATTAACAGCCTTTTATCATAAACCATAGGATGTCACAGCAGGAAATAATACAATCATTTCCAAGTAACCAAGCTATCTATTTTTTTTTTAACATATTCCAGTCTTAACAGGAGGTGGTGCTAATAAGCTGAGAAGAATAAGAATAAATCTGAGTATAATGCGGACTGAGATACTGAGCCAAATTATCTGCTTCTATGTGAACAAAACTCCCACTGAGAACACCTCAACAGACAGATCAGTCTTTTAGGACAAGAGAATTTGTTCTTATAATTTAAAACTATTCTTCATTTCTTATGCAGTACCTCAAAAATTTTCAGTGCTCCAACTCTTGCTGCATTAAGTCTATGTTCATATCATTGGTGTCCATTAACACTGAAACATATTTTATAACATATTTTACACCACTCGAGCTGATGGATTGCAGATAGGGTCCTAACACTTAGTATGACTCAAATGGGGCTTGGGGGTGATTCAAGGGCATTCTAACATNTTTCTTCCTTTTTCTTTTTTGGGAAGTGGTGCACAAAGTAGCCATTTCCTTAGCACAAAACCTGAATACGTGTAGTTACTGGAGCAACTGTATCTTACCAGTGTAGTAGCAACTTTATGAATGGATTCAGGTCATCAAATCTTTCAAGACTTTTTTTCTTAGATACATCAACAGAAGTGTGCTACTAGTACAGCT